>JAAAQI020022236.1:0-36644 GCA_011800005.2 Stichodactyla mertensii | reverse complement strand
AGTACTGGACCGGGTTTCCAGTATCGTCATGTGACCCGAATTACAGCTCGTGGTTGGCTAGTTACCTCGTGAATAATAAATGAGTACTAGAATGGATGATGAAACATTGTAGCTGAGTGATCTTAAACAATGAAACAGAAATGCTGTAAAGGAATGTAAATGCAATACCAAAATTTTACAGCATTTTACAAAATCCGAGTTGGGCTCCCTGTGGAATCTCGGACAGTTCGTTCTGGGGTCGAGATTGGGCTCCTTTTGACCTTTGTACTGTGACGTAATATTAAAATTACGCACGCGCACTAGTGATCAGCACGTGACGTCGTTTAAAAACATAAACAACATTACATCATAAAAACAACAAACACGGGGCTATGTAGTAGTACATTCGAATATTCCTTCTTAGAATTAGCCAAAAATATGAGTAATTCACAGGATCTAGGTACGGTACAGGTCGAAGATACCACGGAAAAAGAAAACATCGAACCTCCAGCGAAAAAACCCAAAGCCGAGACAAAGAAATTGGAAGATTTGGAAACGCGATTGTACGATATTCTGAGCTGTAACGTTTGTTTGTCTTTGCCTAGTAAGGAGATTTTTCAGGTTAGTTGAACATTGATCCTTACATAAACTTTAGGTATCATGAGAATAGAGAAGATCGACGTTATATTATATTAGCTACATGAAAGAAATACTCTTTTTCTTGTCGGGAGAAAGCGTGAAGCAGAGGCGTTTCTCAGCTGTTAGACGAATTACAAAGTCTGGCTCGCCTCCGTTTCGAGGTTTTTGCGGCCCAGAAAAGGGGAGTCGCCTTTGTTTAATCCGCCATCACCCAGAGCATTTGCTGTTCCTGGTTCCTGTCTGCCTACGAGTGCGTCTAATATACCTTTGATATACAGTAGAAAAATAAATTAAAAATATTACGAATTTTTATTTGCTTCTACGTGTAATGGTTTTGGAATTATTTTATATTTACATTCCAGAAATTTAGTGTAACAACATCAATGTCCTCATTTAATTAGTCAAAGGCAAAAAAAAAAAAAAAAAAATCAGTCGCCTTATTTTTTTATTTTGGCAAAAAGGGATATCTTTTTTCTGCATGCTCTTTTATATTATTTGCATTCCAATGGCCCTTCATTATTTTGTCTGAGAGAGTATTTTTTGGTAAATTGTGTAGAGCTTTTTTATGCTAAGCTGGATGAAATTTGGTATGTTTCTGTCTGCTGTCTAAGACATAATGTTCTTAAATGTCTGGATATTTTTGAAGTAGCTCATGAATAGCTAATGCAGTGTGGCTAACACCAGCAATGATGGAAATTCTAGATCTAACTTCAAATTTCCACATCTGTGGGAAAATTTAATGGATAAATTTACATTAAAAAAATTGGAGTGTTTTTAGCATGTTTCACCATCTGTACAATGCTTGTAAACATTGTAAAGGATTTAAAACTTACATTCAATGTAATTGGGTATTTCCTTATTTGGTCATCCCACTTAAGTTGTTAATTTCTAAAAACCAATTAGATTAATTTGCTGTATAAACATACATACAATATATATGCCAACAGTTTGAATATTGTCTCTGAAGAAATCAACAGACATATGAGGAGTTTGCATAGGTTTTTTTTTGTGTGTGTGTGTGGGGGGGGGGGGGGCATAAGGTTCGGATATACCCATGGGAGACCCCTTACAAACATTTGTTTATGATTTTCCAACTGTAGTGTCCACATGGCCACCTTATGTGCTCCAGCTGTCTCACTCATCTTCTAGCAGATGCTAGACTAAAAGATGAGCAGGCAACCTGTCCCAACTGCAGAACAGAAATCAGCCGCAATAACTGCTCTAGAAACCTTGCTGTAGAGAAGGCGGTATCTGAACTACCTACAAAATGTCAGTTCTGCAGCCAGGACTTTCTTCGTGTCTTGGTCAGGTTTCATGAGAAGGAAGAATGCCTTGAAAGGTAAGTGTCACTTGAATTGTTATACTACTTTGATTTTTCTATTTCTATTTCACACTATTTTATGACATTGAAGAATTCAACAGCTTAATAAAATTATGGAAAATGGTTTACTGTCTCTGTGTGTTTGATCATCTTTGAATTATTGAGATACTTTGCTTGTGTGGGAAGCAAAAAGGTGGCAGCTGCCTTGCATTACTTCAGTTATCCATATCATTCATTCTTGCAATGGAAACAAAATTATTGAAGTCACAACTAATAAATAAAAGCAACACATTCATCACATCATCAATTTAATAACATTATGTGACATAAAAAATCTTAAATAACATAGTTAGATTATCATAGTAGCTTTAGATGTGGATTTAGGAAAAAAGAAAAGAAATGAATAAATAAAAGGAATTGAATTACTTTGAATTACTTTTTATTAGAATATTCATTTATACACTAGAACTTGCCATCAGCTTTAGTAAAAACTTATTAGTGTTAGCAAATAATGATCTGGATATTGTTTTATTGCTGTACATAATTTAATAGCTCTGGTAGTTGATATGTAAGCATGTATTTGTCCCTTGGAGAGATTAACTTGAATAAAATTATTTGAAGTTTCCAATGTTTTGTGTTCTTGATATTTCTTTCTTTTTTTTGTATATTTGTATCTTTATAATTTTTTAGCAATAGTTTTGAAATAAAAAGAATTAACTTCGAAGTCAGTGTTATATCCTTTTAGGGACTTATCATTAATAAGTGTTGGGGAGGGGGGTGCAAATAAGGTGAGGTTCATCAATGATTTTTGTGTACCTCAAACAGAGGGGTATCAAAGATTTTGCAAGTGTCTTGGGGTGGGTGCACATTTATGGTATCCATCAAGGGGAGGGGCTTGATTATTTCTTGCATCTTGTATATATGGGGAGGGGTGAAGAAATCATCATAGTAAAAATGAAATGCATCCCTCCCTTCCACTGCTAATTAATGATAAGTCCCTTAAGTTTGACACCCCCACCCAGGTGCTTCAACATGGAAAATCCTTGGGAATTGGGTAGGAGGAGGGGGGAATGCCTTGATGGACTTATTTTTCCCTACTTAGTACCCAAATACCATTTGCAAATACCATTTGCAAACAACCATAAAACATCAACTTTTTTGTCAGTTATTAAAAGTTTAACACACATAGTTTTGCTGATTAGATGGTGATGTTTTGTGTGTGAAGTCTTGATGGTTGGTGTCAGAGAGTTGCCATAGACACTTATTAAAAAAAAGTGTCACAGCATCGATTGATAATTGATGATAGGAGACTGCAGGGGATGTTGGTAAAGTAAACTTAAATTTAATCATGTTAAGCATGTTCATCTGCAGAACTGAAGACAGCATGGAAACCTTTACCAAGGTATCAATTGTAGCCATGAATAAATTAATTACAATTTAAAGTACCTATGTCTCTCGCAGTCTCCCAGTGTTAATTCTTTGTTTTTACATGATGTCATCTGGTAAATTTTAACAAGACTTTTCATTAGGTCCTGTTGTCTGGACCACCAGCATGGCTACCATATGCCTTTGTCTTTAATCCTCTTTGAAATGGTTGAAAACCATCAATTGTCAATCTATGCTGTGACAACCTTTTTTTGAAATAAGTATATATACCCAATCTACAATTGACCTAGATTGTCCAAAAACCTTTGCCTAAGGTTTTGAGACATTTGTGGGCATCTAGTGACTAACTCGTATTGTTTCATGCACTTTAATGTCCAAATTGGTAAATGTTTTCACATATTTCAGATTGTGTCATTCCCTTGGACATGATTTCTTTGTTTGATGGTAATGCTAGAAGTGAAGATCTATTAATATGGATATACTTCAAAAAATTATCAATTAGGTTACCCAAAGCCACACACCCATGGCATTATAGACACACGCGAGAAAATATAAAGAACAACTAACAAGCTTAAGAGTGGCATAGCTGAGGATAATCCTAGTGCTTAATTAATGTTTGTTGGTATATGTTTCTGTGGATACATTAGGTGGGTTTAACATCAAATAATCTCCATCGGACAGAGTCCATTTATTTTACATTAAGGGGCGTGGGGGGGAGTAGGTAAGAAATTGGTGGATCCAAAAATATTTGGTTATGCAAAATTGGGAAGCTTGAAAATTTTTGCCATGCATCAATTAAAACTCTGATCCCTATTAGATTCTTACTGCTTAAGTCTAGAGTGCAATATGTCAATTTAATATAGAATTTGTAAAATCCCTTCCCCCATCCTGCCTCCCTGCCCAAGAAATAATGATAGATACTAGCATTAGATATACATTTTATTGGACCTAAACATATATGGCAGCATTATGCCCTTTCCTTTTTTTGGGAACCAAGAATGTTAAACCTACAGTAGCTCCCTTATCCAAGAACATTGACTAATGTGTTCTTTTTTCTTGCTTTTACCAGGTGGTCGCTATATTCTTCTGAGCTTCTCAAATGCTCAAATTTTATCTTTCCTAACAAATTATTATAATTCATCTTAAAATGCTCTCCCTTTGATAATTAAATTTAATAATATATAATTATTCAATGACATGAGTATTAATGATAATTAGCATATTATATAAAATCTGCTTTTCAATATTGGCTTATATAAGATAAATTAACTCATTGGTTGTACCATGTGATAGTTTAATTCTTTCAATTGTTACTGGTAATTTAATTCATAATCATGTTATATTTGCAACATTTCTGATTCACTATCTGCATGTTGTTTTCACTTTTGTTTTACATATTTTTCACTGCACATTTCATTTAATGTGGTCGTCATTTTTGGAAGCACATAGTACTATTTATTATTTACACATTCTTTCCAACGATTACCTCATCTCCAGGTTGGTTGATTGCAAGTACAAGCGCTTGGGATGCCAGTGGCAAGGCCCATTTCATGAGTTATCTGGACATGAAGTGGAATGCTTGCATCCCAATAAGACTGGCATTGAGCTAATGACAGCTTTGGATACCATAGATGAATCAAATGCAAAGAGAGTGAAGACACTAGAGACCATTGTTGGGCTCCTGTCCTATGAAAAGATTGCTATAAATGGTTAATATTTCTTTTTTTTTATTCAAACTTAATCCTAGCAATATGTTACAGTAATTTTATTATTATAATTTTTTTTTTTTACAGCAAGTTGGTCTCTCTTCATTTCTCAGGTTTCTTAACTATTTGAATTGTGTTTTAGGAAGTAGAAATTAATTACCAGTAGGGGGAGGATGGATGAGAAAGAGAAAAAGAGAGGGTCACAAATTTTTCAATGTCACCCCCTCCCCCAGAGTGTGTGTGTCAGGCTAGAGAAACTTGGAGTTTGCTTCTATTGTTAATAAGTTGGAAAGTTCTGTATTGCTCATAACATTTGCATTGCTCTTCCTTAATCAATGACAATTCTAGATTTGCAGCTGAGGTCATACCGCACAGACGACTTCATCCCACAGCTGTATTATGAAACAAGCCGCTTCAATGCCTTGGGTCAACAGTGGGTTGTCAAGGTCAAGGTAGTTGGAAGTGAAAAGATCCTTAAGAGAAATTTGCTTTTCCAACTCATACAAAAGACAAAAGGACAAATAAAGATCAAATTTGTGATGATTCGCAGTCCTTTTGGGGATCTGACAGTCAACCCAACCTTGAACCATCATGAGTTCTCGGCAGATAACTTGGAGAGTGAGTTTTATGAACTGGCATTTGAGGACAGTCTTGAAGCCAACAAAATGTTAGCATCTAAGATAATAAATTTAAGACTGATGATGTTCCAGATTTCAAACTGAATGTGGCTTTTGATTTTAAATAAATGGTGTGGATGATGGTGTTTGGTTTACATGTGTTGGTGTTTTTAATATCATGTATTGTACAATGATGGTTTTAATATTTAGCTTTACAATACTTTAAGCATTTACCAGAGTACAGATAATGTAGTAACATTCAAAATCTGATTTAATACAACCCAAAGCTTATATCCAGACATTTGCTTTACGAGAGAAAATTCCGGATGCAGTGCAGGCTAAGGCTTATAGTATCATTAACAATTAAAGAATGATTTTAATATGAGTCAAACAAAGATTTATCAATTAAAAAGTTTTACTTAAAAATTTAATATTGAAAATTTAATGAAAAGGAAATATTTTCCCATTTAAATGTTCAATTATAATTTCTAACTGATTAGTGATCTCAAACAGTATTACATTATTTTATTTTATAATAATGAATCAGTATAATTTGGTAATAGTTTTTGGCAACTGATATCGTTCATATAGCATTGCACAAAGTAGCAAGCTCAAAAATCGTATCAAATTTTATCAACATTGTCTTGATTAAAATTCACTAAGATGCTGCCCTGCTACTGGAACTCACTCTTCTACCCTGAAGCCCAACAGAGACCAGGGTGATAGAAAAAGAAGCCCTCTGAAAGCAGGGCAGAAATTTGTGTTGCCATAATTTATTTTAAAAATATTTATCATAAAGATTAAAAAAGGTAATTGATTTTTATTTGTGTAAAGTACATGTATGCATGGCCTTCTTGTGTTTTTAATATTTTTTTATGACAAAATAACGTGTGCATCTGAAAGTAAAGATGAACTAGTTCTACTTTTAGCCTGTCATAAA
The DNA here is from genome assembly GCA_011800005.2 of Stichodactyla mertensii. Classification (NCBI taxonomy): domain Eukaryota; kingdom Metazoa; phylum Cnidaria; class Anthozoa; order Actiniaria; family Stichodactylidae; genus Stichodactyla; species Stichodactyla mertensii. The sequence goes on along the minus strand of JAAAQI020022236.1, from coordinate 30,056 downwards.
ATCTGACGTGAATTTCAGTTTCGGCTAAGAGACAGTGTCTCCTTGTCCTCAGGTCTAGACTGTATACCTGCGATTCTTGAGCTCAGTACTCGGTAATTGTGAGCTGGCAATTGGAATTTGGTTTTTCACTGCCACCAGTTAAAAATATAAAAGCTACCAACTGTTTTTTTTATTGACAGCAGCGAAAAACCAATTTCATGACAAGCTGTTGAAATATGTCTGAGTTTGCAGAATATTGAGAATTGCAGTAAGACAATTATTATTAGTGCTACAAAAGTAATAGTCAAACCTCTACATCCAATGGATTCTTACAGAATAATCTAAGGGCTTTTTGCAAGTTGTATATTACAATAAAACATCTATTAAACATTCAAATGAGGGAGTGATTTTACTTCAGCTGTAAAGCAGAAGATACCATTAGTTTGTAAAAGTTAGTAAACAACAAAGTTAGTGTCTACTGCTATCTATAAATATAACTTTTTCTTGGTTGAAACACAGTAGTATTAAATGTGGATGAAGTACAATCACTCTATACACATAATATTTATACTTTTAGCATATTATTTGAGTGAGGATATCATGTATATTATACATGTACATCAATGTATCATATGTTTTAAATTAAAAATCCACACCTACGCAACTTTCCCTGACAAAATTTCCTTGACAGGGAAGTCTCCTTTTTAAAAAATTTGGCATAATTCAAATACAATGTAGAGTTTTTGAACAAGGAGTGTTGTCAAGGGAAGCTTTTTTGTATAGGGATGGGTTTAATAGTTAAATAAAAGCATTGGTGTTGATTGTGTAATAGGACTTTAATTGATGTGTAGATTTTGAGTTATTTCAAATTTACTTGTAAAAGCATATGCTATAATAAAATTAATTTCTGTAATTCAATTTATTTGCAAAGTTATTCAATGTTAAATTATGCAGAAAGAACATCCACGAAAATCAATATGCATTATCCTGTATCTCCATATTACAATAAAGATTTAAGGAGAAAACTTAAAGTAAGCATCCATAGCACATCACTTTGCACCAGCATTACTTTTTTCCATTGCCAAAAATTAATAAGAAGACATGATACATAGTGTCAATGATGAGGGTTGTTTATAATAAATACCTGTTCACTGAAGGTGTCACAAACAGTTGTTGTAAACTATATGCACTGTACAAGTAATGTTTACAGCATGGTCACTCATGTTGTAAATAGTACTTACAACACAAGCCGAAGGCGAGTGATTGTAAATCTGATACAACACGGATGCGAATGTAGGTAATATGTTCTCATATTCTACTGATTTTTTCAAAATGAATCGAGTTTGGCCGAGAAAATCCAAGTTAAAGTTTATGCAAATGAGGACAATTTTGTATCTGATTTATAACCTCCTCCATGGTCACTGATTTCTATTGTGTTTTGCTCATTAATTATTCATGAGTTTAATAAGTGTTACAAGGTGTTGCTAAGTGATTGGTAATTGGTTGGTAAGGCATGGGTAAGTAGTCAGTAAGATGTTGGTAAGTAGCTGATAAGTGGTTGGTAAGTGGTAAGATGTCAGTAAGTGGTTGGTAAGGTGTTGGAGGTAAAACAGTGTCAGTAAGTAGGTAGGTAGGTAGGTACTTTATTTACACGTAGCTAGAAGCTAGTTTACAGGTACTCCACCTAATAACCAAATAACTAAACTAGAACTAAAAAATATAAAAATATAACAATATTTAGTACTAATATTAAATACATTAATATGATCTACCCATATATCTAGCCCTGACCCAAAAGACAAAAGACAAAGTAAAGACGTAAGGTGTCTGTAAGATAACAGGAAGTGGTCAGTCACTTTTGTAGGTGCATGATCATAGGTAGGAATAACTTGTCATCAATTCTTAAAATAGCAAAGTAACAAAAGGTCAATGCATATCTACATACTTTTTAATTGTTACATATGCATATATTAGACCTGTACATTTAGTCAGTCTGATTCTTTAACAATATTTAAACTCAACATTACCTAAACTGATGTGACCTCCCTGGTCACATTAGCAATTTTTAAGGATGATATTATCTATGTGTTCTTCACTAGAATAATGGCATACATGAAGAATACATTGCCGACAGCTAAAACATAATGAAACCAGTCCACCCCCCTCACTCCTAAAATTCTATCAATAGGTTCCAGTCCCCCGGCAGCTATGTATGCAATGCAGCCACAGATACCAAACATGTCTTTGTCCATTACTGAAACAAATATCATGCCAAGGACAGCTAATGTGCTCACCAGTTTGGCCAGGTTTTTTTTGAGGGAAGTTGGTACAAACGACAGCATGAATCCAGCTCCTGCACTTGCAAGGTGTAAGTTACCAAGACTTTGTTTTTGATGTCGGAAGCAGAATCCTGCAGCTAAGAGTGGCACTCCTGGAAATGTTTTGAAAACCATTGATAATGGTCTTACAGGGGAGGGGATTTTAAAGCAGTCTTGTCATGATATTCCACTAAAATACCTCTTACATTTATAGGCTGCTGCTTATAACTTGAAAAACATTTTGTTTTGGCTAATTTGCATCAAATTTGAGGGGGCACTTTGCATGAACACAATAGTGAAGGATAACAAGCTATTGTTCATTCAAAGTGCCCCTGAAGTCAATAATAAGAAATCAGTGAATTCTAGATCTTATATAATTCTATAGTTTCCCCAGAGCCTTGATCTTGATTCAGATCTTTTTATGTGGCAATCACTCAACCAAACATGAAAAGTGCATTTTCTTTAGCGCATGTATTTCCCAAGGAGTTAGATCAATGTTAGGCCTTAGGGGGTGGGGGTCAGGCATATGTGGGGCATTTGATTGCTCTTGGTGTCCCCACCCTAGGGAATTTTATCTCCTGGTTTGCCCCAGGGTACAGCATTTTAACATATCTTTACTTTTATTTTTGGAATGGTTTGCTACCCAGGTGGAGAAATTTGACCAAATTTGACTTATTTTTCTTTTCAAACATTAACAGACATTATCAAAAAAAAAAAACAAATGCCCTACAATATGCCAACTCACCCCCTCTCATGCTTAACGATACACACATTAGGGGGGTTTCTGTGATACATCTACACAGTTTGGGGAATGTGTTTTTCTTTCAGCTCCCCCCTCCCAACCAAGATAATGTTTTGCTTGATCCTAAATGTAATGTAACAATACGAGAATAAGTTACCCCCGGGTGCGGCGAGGCGGGGTGGGGTGGCCGGATGGGAGTTATGTTGACCACTTACCAACAATAGAAGCAAACCAAGACAAATATCCATGTATCTTGATAACAACATTGTGGTAAGATGGAAGGACTACTCCGAATCTTAGCACACCAAACGAAGCAGCGATGCCGACGACGATGAAGCCAGCAACGGCATGTGGACTGATTCTCAGTGTCGGATTACAAGCACAACTAAATGAGACTAGAGCCAATACTAAATCTGATAAGGCCGTGGATACATATCTTTGTTCCATATTTTTGTCTTCTAATTTGTCAGAATTCTACAGGTTAGGCTACAAAGATGAATACTATAGCTTTTCCAACGACGGCACAGTGTCTCACGCATCCGCCATATTTGAATGTTCTGTCAGTCCCGGCATACTTTACCACAGGTCTCCCAGTTTGCGCCTTTCCAATATTTAAGTTGCCCCCTTCCCTTCCTCTTCAAAAAAAGATGATTTTAGAGGAAAATGAAAATAAATTGCTCGTAATTTTGATCCATTCCCTGAAAAAATAATTTCTAGGTTTACTTTTTCTTTCTAGCTAAACGAGAGCTTCATTTTCGATGCCCAGAATGATGGGTAAGAGAAAAAAGGAAGAGAATAAAAGAAAATAAAAATGAATTGTTCGTAATTTTCATTCATTCCCTGAAAAAGTAATTCCGACTAGTTTTCTTTTTCTTTCTTTCTTTCTTTTTTAATGAGAGTTTCATTTTCGATGCCAAGAAGTCAAGGGGGTTGTATTGGGCTGCCTGTGCCCCTTCATAGTGAAGGATCAAATAACATGGCGTCGAACATGGATCTTCCAGCAAGGCTACCGCTGTTAATACTGGAAGACAAGGTCCTTCTTCCAGGTTCTTCTATGCGAATAGCAGTGAGAGATAGCGCAAGGTAGGTTTTACATGCATTAATGAGTACGAAAGTGGAAAATAACTGCTGTATTTATGTACTATGACGTACTAGTTTTTGAGGCTGTAGTCTTGACGTAAGTTTACCTCATTTTGTAGCATTCGTATGATGGACTCACGTTTATTGAAGAGAGATTTACTAAGAAGCGTGCTTGTTGGTGTTGTTCCTCGACGGTCAAATGAGGAGGTTTGTTTTTTTGTACGATATAAAAAATGTGCATTTTGCTGTTCACATTTATGCTTACATAAGCTTAAAGCTTTAAATTACATGATAAATTATTTTGTTATTGTCTAAGTAAGCGTGAAAACTAAGTCCATGGGTAGCTTGCAATGATTTTCTGTGTCATTTAACAAGCTAAAAAGGTTTCCCCTTGATATTTTTGTTCAATTTTACAGAAAACGTTTGTTTAAATTGAAAATCTACCTTTTTTTCAATTTTGCTTCAGAAAACTGGTATTTCATGCACTATAAAGACTGGAAATAGGAAATATAATCTAAAGTTCTTCAAAATTCATCCCTGGGACTGGGATTTTGGTAAAAGTTTAGTATATGGGATTTTGATGGGAAATGCCAGCTCAATCCTCCCCTTCCCCCCCCCCCCCCACACACACACAAATTAGGACCTACTAGTATGAAAACAAAAAAATTGATACTTCTATCAAACCCTGATAAAACCTGGACCTCTGGCCTTGGTCTAAAAAAGAGTTAACTGACACAAAAAACTGGGTCTGATTCAGAGACTTCTAATGTTGGTACTGTATCAAGGTGCAAAGAAGGAAAAACTGGATTTGAGGCTAATGTAATAATATTTATGGTATCACAGGCATTAACTTAACTGATAATTATTACTGTTCAATTCCCATCATAGCATACAAGCCAGTCATTAGTGAACACTTTGGGTACAGCAGCAGTTGTTGTTCAGGTTACTGGTACAAACTGGCCAAAACCTCTTTATACTTTGTTGGTAACTGGACTGTGCAGGTTTCGTATTGACAGCATTATCCAGGAAGTTCCTTTCCTCATTGGAAACATTACACAGATGGATTCACCATCTAAACAAGGTATGTTTATATCTATAGGCAAACTTACCTTGTATACTATCAACAGATATAGAGCACTCAAATTGCAGGGTGAAGTAGTAAAAGATGCAAATGGGATAGGTGCATAAAGAGATGAAAAATGGGACAAATGGAGAGCTGGGTCAAAAAGAGAGCTTGAAGTAATACAGGAATATATGGTATTTATTATATCCACATCCACTGGATATGAGCAATCATGCGCTCTGATTGGTTCCTCTACTACTAGGATATCAGCTCATATCCCGTGAGTAGAGAAGTAAACAAAATGGCAGAGCATTTCGCTGATGTTATTTTGCTTTTTAAACTTAAAAATAATTAAAATTCTGCATTTCTCACAATCCAGTGGATGTGGATATAATAAAAGAATTATTCCACTCAATCTCGTTGTACATGGCTAATAGCCAACAAGGTGTGCAGCGTCTCGTCAGCTATGAGCTCATGGACGACTCGATTTTGTGGAATAATTGTTAAATATAGTGAGATAGGACACACTAGAGGACATATTTTTTTAAATCAATATTTTAATCAATATGCACACTTTTTCGTTCTAAGAAATGGACATCAAGAAAAATGTAGAGTTGACCTCATTAGCTGTTGAGTTTAGAATCTTAGCTGAAGACATTGTTGACATGCTTGATGGAAAGATTCCTGTTATTACACGCCTAAAGGTACTAGCTATACACTTCAGCCATAATATTTTTCATATGCTGTATATGACAGTTTTTATGAGCTTATGTCTACCTGTATGATCCAGTTGAAAATCTTATTAGTAGCAGTATATGGACTATAAAGATACTGAAATAAATGTAAAGTGAATGCGTTCGGTGTATATATAGATAAAGAGAATAAAGAGAAAAATAACATTAAGCCATTTTTCTATTTTTCTCTTTATTCTCTTTATCTATATATACACTGAACGCATTCACTTTACATTTATTTCTAATATATACTGCGTACCCAAATTTACGATGTTCAGCTTACCCATAGAGAAAAATAACGCCCTGGGATCCCCTACGGTTGCCACTTACATTACATTGTCCGGCTGCGCTTCTAGCGTGGTTGGTCCTTGTGGTGTAGTGGTTAACACATCGGACTAGTAAACCAAAGACGTGGGGTTCGATTCCCGCCAGGGGCTTAATGTTATTTTTCTCTTTATTCTCTTTATAAAGATACTGAAAGGATTAGGCTGTGCAATTTGTTTGATAACATGTTTCTAATTGGTCAAATAATAGTGACATCAAGATTTCACAATAGGACAATCTGGGATTGCTACCATTTTTTTATATTTTTTCATTTTTTCATTGTGGGAAAGTCATTGCTTCACCAGGACAGTGTACTTGGGGGGCTGGCTCAATGATTTGAGTTGCACATTTTCAATTCAAAAAATGAACTTTCAGTAACCGTAATCTAGACCACCTTGTCATCAAATCTTTAAGCCAATATTCAAACATATAATCAACCAATCATGATTAAAGATGATTTTTTTACTTCTGGGGCTAGATTTAATTTAGAAATTTTTTTTTTCAATTAAAAGGAAATGCTGAGTGCTCTTCCAGATCACAGCTTACCAGACACTTTAGCATCCATTGTCAAAGCAACATTTGATGAAAAGCTTGAGGTAATAAAAATAGGCATCAAACGGCAGGTTAAATTCATATTTCAACTTGATATTAGAAGCAACTGATTCAGAAAGTTTTTATATCTGTTCTCATTAACAGGTCTTAAATACAACTGACTTGGTTGAGAGATTTAAGAAGGCACTTCATCTTTTGAAAAGGCAACAAGTGGTTAGTAAATGGTGTTCATGATCATGCTGCATGATGTGTAGCTATTGCATGTTTGATGTGAAGTGATGTCAGCATGCAAGAAAGGAAGAACCCAAAAATGCATGAGTGATTATTCAGACATGTTGGGATTCACAGAAAATGGTTGTGATCTCATTTTGAATAGATGTGCAGGTCCTAGGAACATAGTTACATTTTTGGTGACCAATTTTCAGGGACTGAAGTTAGTTGAACCAGTCGGCAAGATGTCAAGGTCTAGTGACCCAAAGAAATCTAAGCAAATTTCCAAAAAGGTAAAAATATCCTGCAAAATACTAATCAGCTTACTTCTACGTACAATTCTATGCATGTCATATATACCTGTAGACTATACTTACATGTAAACTTAAAAATTAAATTAAACTAAAACTTGAGTGTATTCCTCCAGAATTTATTGTATTGTAACTTTTATGTTAATATATTAAAATATTCAAGTAGAGATTGTTATAAATTCTTGAGCAAAAAGTTGGGGGCTACAGCCTCTCTAGTCCCCCCAACTCCTACATCCATACAGTAGATCTGACACACTTATTCTAATTGGGTAAGAAGTATAGCATTAAAAACATTTAATTAATTATGGAGTGATCTGTCTGTATGTTATGACAGTGATATTGCAGAGTAATTCGTAGACCCATTGCAAAAGTGTAATGATCATATGCATATACATCTCAAGCCTCATAATGATGTGATAAAACAACAAATGTGTTAAGTTGTTTTATCACATCATTACGAGGCTTGAGATGTACATGCATATGATTATTATACTTATGCAATGGGTCTATTTCAGTCTAATTTTCTTGTTTATTTTCTTTTCCATCAGTTTGGTGGTGGAGCTTTCCCAATAAGAATTAAAAAGGGTTTTAATGGTGATGATGATAATGATGATGAGGATGATATTGAGGAATTGGAGGGCAAGATAAAAGCAGCTGAATTACCTGAGCATGCATTGAAAGTTGCAATGAAAGAACTCAAGGTATATTACCATTATTTATAAAATGTTAGTCAGCAACATTTTAGGAACTGAACATGAAATTTTGTTTTGATATTCCTTGTTTAAAGACTCTCTTATATTATGCCAAACTTAATTTTATTCTGTGATGTTGGACAACTTTTTACTAGCAGACCACAGGCAGTTGCCCATTAATCTAGCATGTTGCTCCTTCCTTCCTTTTTGGCTAATGGAGAAAACAGTCAGGGTTATCACCATGTGCATTATCCTTCCTCCCCTGTACAAACACTTGTAAGGTCACTTGAAAAAACTATAAAATTAGGAACCATTTTTCTTCTTGATTTGTAGCGTTTAAAGAAAATGCCTCCCCAGTTTCCAGAACATGCTACAACAAGGTAATCAGATATACATTTGAATTCCAAGGGTTCAGTCATGCCATATACATGAATAGGTTTTATGGGAAAGATGGGTAATAGGCCCTTTCCAACTAATGATCATGTGACTGTTACTGGAGGGCAAAAAATTCCTTTTTCAAACTAAACAAATTTCACTAGATTTGTAATGCCATCAGTTAAACCTTTTTCAAAATGCTGTTAAACCCTCATAACACACTTTTGATCTCAAGATACTAAGCATTTTAAAGTTTGTTTGCCTTCCAGTAGAGTCTTCCCCAGGGGACCATAAGCTCAATTATTTGTTATTTAAGTGTATATCATCACATGACTGTTTGCTGCAAAGGGCCTATTGTGCACTTTATAACCAGCTGACACATGTAGAGTATTGGTCAACATGTGTTGGCTGATCATAAAGTACACAATCTCCAGAAAGATGTATTTTATAGCTAGCAACATTTTAATGATCCAGAGTATTAATATAATGATAATTTACCAAACCCAGTACCTTCCATGATATTTCCAGGAATTACTTAGAGTGGATGACAGATTTACCATGGAGCAAAGAAACCAAGGATAAACTGGACATTGCACAGGCAAGGTGAGAAAGACATTTATTATAAGTTAAGGTAACAAATAATAAACTGCTTTTTTAAATTAATGTTACTTCACAGTTAATTCTGTCATCATATACAAACTTTTTTTATCAAATCTTTTTTATATACCTAACACTATTTTTACACTTATGAATTTTTTTTCCATTTACAGATATGATTTGGATCAGGATCATTATGGTCTGGAAAAGCTCAAAAGAAGAGTAATAGAATACCTAGCTGTCAGAAAACTCAAAAACAGCCTTAAGGGTACAGTCAACTATATTTTCTGTTACATTACATGTAGTTCAGGCCACATTAAGATACACTGTTACACTTTGGATATGTTGCTTGAGTGACTGCCCATAGCCTCAATTCAGATCTGTGTATCAGCAATAGCAATACTTATCATTAATTAGCAAGATGAAGGGTTTGCAACCAAGGGGAGGATCATCATTTTTTTACATACCTCAAAAGAGGATGGGTATCAAAAATTTAGCAAGTGCTTTGGAGTACAGTAGGCACAAATTATTTGGTATCCATCAAGGGTAGTGCCTGATTATTTCTTGCATCTTGTATGGGGAGGGGTGAAAAAGTCATCATAGTGAAAATGAAATACACCCCCTCCCCTGCTGATTAATGATAAATCCCCCTTAGTTACAGGGGCGGATTTAGGGGGGTGTCCATAGGTGCACCGGACACCCCCCACAGACCAAACATGAGATTTCTTTTCAGTAAATATCAGTGTCTTATTATTATTCATGACTTCTGTTTCTTGAATCTTTTCTTAGCAACGGTTGCATAAGGTAAAACCTAAAAATAAATTTAAGTACAAGTTAAATAAGTTAGAACAGGATTATTAATGACGTCAGTATATCATCCCTTTTTTCTTTTCGGACACCCCTTCTGCAAATTTCTGGATCCGCCCCTGAGTTATGTACCAGTATACTTTTAAAGAAGTATAATCTTCTGCAGGTAAAATTAGAATTCTCATTTCCAAAGATAATCATGCAAAAACGTTTCTCTAAGATAGTAACTTGATTAATTGTACAGAGTTGGAGTGTTTGTATTGAAACAATATTTCTGTTTTTAGAAAATTTTTAAGTTCACTGTTTACCTTTTTTTGGTGCCTTTCAGTCTGCAAGTCACTTATAAATTCAGACATCTTTTGCTTGACTTTCAGGTCCTATTTTGTGTTTTGTTGGCCCACCTGGAGTAGGAAAGACAAGTGTTGGCAGATCTATAGCAAACACACTTGGAAGAGAATTTCACAGGATCTCATTAGGAGGGATTCATGACCAGTCAGACATAAGAGGACACAGGTAACACAAACAAGACAAAAATATGCAGTGCTGTCAGAATATCAATACTGTTAGTCCCATAGCCTGAATGGTGATGAAAATAGTCTGCATGGCGGCACATTGAGGAAGGGGGACTGGGGTGGGTGCAAGGGAAGGGGGGAGGGGAGAGCAAAGTGAGAAATCTGCTGCTACTTTTTTTTTTAAATCTGTTCACAGGAGAACATATGTTGGTTCAATGCCAGGAAGAATCCTAACAGCACTCAAGTCAGTTGGTGTTAAGAATCCTGTAATCTTGCTGGATGAAATAGATAAGCTAGTAAGTGTATAGAATCATAAAAATAAGGTACTGATTGTTCTTGTCGGAGTTCAACCGACAAAGTTATAGAGTTGGAGCCGTTTTAACTGAGCTAGCTGGACAATATCAAAGCCTACAACCCCCTATACAAAACACGTTCTGCCAATCTTTCAAACCAACTTGGAAATGCATTTTTGAAGTCTCAACTTAAGCTGTCATTTCCATTTCTCCATTTGACCACAACAATCGTAAAAGTTTTGACAACGGAGACCAAAGGAAGATGACCACAGCTATCAGGAGCAAGTGTTTTTATTAAATCAGGAGCATCGTAGTAATGCGGTCGCAGAAACTCTTGTGATTAAACCATGCTTGAGGTATTAACTATGGGTTATAAACTAGAACGGCTTGTGTTGCCAGACAATTGATTTCCTAAAAGTTGGCTACCAAGATTTCTTCATTAGGCTGTCCATCACTTCAAACCCTCCAAGCAGAGGTCATTTTTCTTCACTTCATAGGGCTGAGCTACAGGCCTCCAATCTCCCTGAACTATAGCCAAGGGAGAGCTAACCTGCGTAGCTGACACAGCACGGGTAACCAATACGTGTAAGGGTTTAGAAAATTGAAATCTTTTTTGTTTGATTTCTTAGACTAAAAGCCTTCATGGAGATCCTTCAGCTGCTCTTTTAGAAGTCTTGGACCCTGAGCAAAACTGGACCTTTGTAGATCAGTATCCTTTGGTTGTAAATATAGATGAGGGCACATTCACATCAAATAGCCGGCTTCTGTACGGACACTTTATATCTACTCTATATGTGTGCCGTTCTGTCTATCTCACCTTCCAGAAATGAGATAATGGCGGTTTAAGAAGGAATACACACCTGAAGAGAGAGGGAGAATTCCCATATGAAACAGGGTGGACTGATGCTTGTCGGAATTTTTTGGAATGACCCTTGAGTAAGGTACCTGAGTCTTGCTATGTTTGGATGCTGGTGGGAGGCGTAAAGGCTCGGACACACGATGCGATGTTGCCTGCGACGTTGCATCCAACCAGGATATCGCACCGTGTGTCCACCCGTGCAACTGTTGCGCACAACTCGCAGAGATAGATACGAGTTCTACTTTTGCGACATTGGCGGCGACGTCTCGCGCAATTAACAGTTTGCACGGGTGGACACACGGTGCGATTTCTCCATTGCAAGCAACGTCGCAGGGAACGTCGCACCGTGTGTGCGAGAGCCTTAAGATAAGGTAAGATGAGCACCTCTCTCCATCAATCCCCATCACTCAGAATACGATCAATCCCCATCGCACAGAATACGTCCGCCCCCGACACTAAGTTTTTTTTTAGAGCTATTGGTTTCCTTTCTAGCTAAATCTCCTTTTCTTCTATTTTTCTGAACTCACCGACTTACCGTTTCAAAAATGTTGTCCATGGTAATGACTTCCTTGACTAGTATTTAGCTACCTCAATCTACCTTTTGATTTGTCACAGGTAAGTCTCGCTAGTCTTTACCTATGATGGGTTTTGGGGCCAGTTAGGGTTATATTGATTTAACGCAATATTATTATTGTTTGGTAGGTTTTATTCATAGCCACTGCAAACAGCGTGTCTACCATTCCACCAGCTCTTCTGGACAGGATGGAGGTAAGGCAACAAACAACCTCTTGCACACCAGAAAATTAGTAGCTTCTAAAATAAAGTTCTTTAGAGGTGAAGGAAACATTTTAACGTCCTTAAATTCAACCCCACAATTTGTCCGGTCATTATATATCGTCATCGTTTTGGATAATCTCCTTAAGGCCCCGTTACGCTGAACAATTTTCTCGGTAACTTATCTCGCAATGCTTGAAAATGTAGCATTGCAGGTTGCCAAGGTGAGGTGTTACACTGCAACGAGATCTCAGCAACTTGCAACGATGTTTTGCCGAGGTAGGCTGGGGAGAACTCGCGCAATAGCCGCCATCTTGGATGATTACGAAAACGTGGGCAAGCGCTCTTGTTGGAGGGGTGATACACTGTGTAACAACGTTGCAAGTTGCTGCAATCCGTTGCGAAAAGTACTTCGAGCAACGCCGCGCGCAACTAGAAGAAATTAGAGAAAACCCCTGTTACACTATGCGATTCTCCAGCAGTTTGTCTCATAACGGGGCCTCTACTTATTGTCTTTCTTTGCCCCAAACCTTGTGAACCCCCCTCCCCCCCCCCCCAAAAAAAATAACATTCTGAACCCAGGATAAATCATGATTGGTCCCTGACGCATTTGATTCGAATCACCTAGCTTATTCAAGTTCCTGGTTACACTCAAGAAGAGAAGCTTGCAATTGCGACAAGACACCTTATTCCAAAACAGCTCAAGGTAAGACACTAAAATCAAATTATGGAAGGTAATTGCGCTGCCACAGTGGATTTCCCAGTGCCTCGAAATTTCTTTAAATAGGCTTAGCTAGGCACTTTTTTCAAAGTTGTGAGCCATCGAAAAGGAGTTCTGGGATGATAATTAGCATACAATTCATGGAAATTTTGGAATTTTCCTATCACAATTCATAGACTATAGATGTTTTTCAAAAATGGCACTGAGGTCACATGGAAGCGAGGCTGGTAATATTTATAAATAAATCTGAAACCCAAGTGGCCAGTAACGGCCAAAAGATAAAAACCACAAGAAATTTAACGATTTGTCAGTTGACGTTAACCAGTTGAGGTTTCTCCGAAAAGCAGTTTTGGTTTCAGATTTATTTACAAATATTACGAGCCTCGCTTCCATGTGATGTCAGCGCCATTTTTGAAAAACGTCTATTCATGATGAATATTGTATGTATGAATAGACCTTTTTCGAATTCGCGAAATACCGCTGTGCGTCTAGATTAAAGACTTGCTTTTGCAGGGTTAGCCTCATTTCAGTGTCAAAATATTCATAAATACCAACGATAAAACGAAGGATAAACAACTACAACAATACAAACACTTTGAAATTACACGGACCTTCACTGAAACGCGTGAATATTCTACGCAAAAACGAGGCTAACCCTGCATAACAGAGAATTCGAAACTGGAGTATTGCTTATCAGAACAAAGTTAATGTATTCGCTTGCGCATTAATTATTATTCTTTATTCCATTTTACAGTCACATGGCTTACAGCAAGATGAAGTACAGTTTTCTCAGGATGCAGTTAAGTCTATCAGTAAGTTCCTCAAAAATAAATAAATGAGATTTTAAACTGGATTTGATGAATGGATCAAAGTAGAGGGAGCCAAAGCAATACTGGTAACAAGATCGGGATTCGATGATATTACTTTTTGAAAAGAACATTGGGTAACCAACAGGGTAACAATTTATGCAAGGGTGACATGTTTCCTTTCTCTTTTAGATCACGTGTCTCTATCTTGAGTATTAGTTTGTTTTTCTTTTTTACCCTTTAAACTATTGACATGAATGTGACTCAATCAAAGAATCTTTTTCTCCGGCAGTTTTAAATGGGAAAAAATACAATGCATATACTCGAACAAGTTTTAACTGACATTTTTATTGCTCGTGCAGACGAGAAAATTTCACAATTTTTTCCTTGATAAGTCTTCTTCCGCAATAACTCGCGTGACAGCTTTTTAACAAGGAGCTGGGACTTCTTGTAGATGCGACAAAATTTATTTTAATGTTTGATTGCAATTCCAGTTTCTAGTTACACTCGTGAAGCTGGCGTTCGTTCCTTGGAACGTAATCTTGGTGCTCTGTGTCGATCAGTTGCGGTCAAGGTAAATAATACTTCAAAAGTATTTCATTAACAAACAGCAAATTACTCTTCAGTTTTTCATCTGTGCGGAGAACAAAAATTAACTTGTTGCCTTCTATATCTTGCATAGTTTGCTGAGAAAAATACTACGAATTTCGAGTCAAAGGAAAACAAAGACGTCGAAGGTGAAAAGTGCACCGAGAGAGACGTCAAGACTGAAGGGAATAACACCATTCAAGTACCGTTTACGATTACTAAAGAGTTTGTTGTGGAAGTACTTGGGGTGAGTGGAGTTAATGTGCGCGAGCATTAATATGGAATTCGTTACTAGTACTCTTATGCCGAGGTTGATACAACCCTGGACCTCATGCTAGTATAGGGAGATTGGCCAGAATGTCCTCACTTCTCTGTATGGGGGTGAAATTAAGAAATTGTCAGTCTCTAAGCTAGGGCAGGTACAGTCCTGACTCACTTTACGTACACGGAATGGTACGACCTAACACTGAAATGGCTTCCCATTGTTTTCGTGTGAATCATCCAATCACAACGCGTAGTTACGTACAGTTTCAGTAAAAAAAACACTACAGCTACTTTACTGATCATAACTAACAGTTGGACAATTCTTTAAATGCTTTATATGGAAATCCTCCATTATACCATTACCATCAACGATTTTATTTTACCATTTCAGGCACCAATTTTCGAATCAGAAGTCGCTCAACGTTTGGCCGTACCTGGAGTTGCCACAGGTACCCCATATAAATATTCTTTAAATGTTGTGTTTGATATCCTTTCTTCTTTCACCTTCCGATCATCAAGCAGCAGAGATCTAAAACAAACAGATAAGGAAAAAAAGGAAGGGGTTTTGGGTAAAGAGGGACACGCCCTTCTCCTTTTCACTTGTTCTTTACTAAGCTTTGGAACTCCATCCCCGCGACCAAAGTCTTTTCAAAAATTGATTTTGATCTTTTGTTTTTTTGTTTTTACTATTTTTATCTTTGTAAACGCATTATTGTTATTTACTCCGCACTCTGTAGTCAATGGCATAGGTATTACACATTCTTTCCCATTCCATTCATTCATTCCATTTATTTTCCCCAGGATTGGCGTGGACAGCCATGGGTGGAGAGATCATGTTTGTAGAGGCTACACGTATGGGAGGCGAAGGACAGCTTACTCTCACTGGACAACTCGGTGACGTTATGAAAGAGTCTGCGCAGTTGGCTTTAAGTTGGCTTAGAAGCCATGCTGTTGAGGTTAGAAATCTCTACATCCCAATTCTTCGTTTTCGCGTTACGTCATCTGGTGGATTTTAACAAAAGACTTCTCATTAGAGATTTCCGATTTAACGGCACTAACGCAGATTTGTCACTAATAGTACCAAGCATCTCAGCAGTATAAAATCGATTTTTTATTTGAGAATGACGGAACTGAATGCTCTAAATGCTCTGTATTTAATATGGTCTGCGCATGTCAACTTTCCTAACACATCCCACATGGATCAAAGCGACAAAAGAGAACTAGTTCCCAGAGCGAGACAGCGAGTTTCACTGATCATAGCAAGGGGTTAATCTTACATGGTCTAGGGGCCGACTAACCTCTCCCTTTAGGCTTTGGCCGAGCTCCCTGCTTAGTCATTATGGATAGCTGTGTTGGAGCCGAAATCTCCAGCTGACCCGTAAACGGTTTCGCCCTGCCATACGACACTTCAGCAATCGATGCCTGGATGTATGGTTCCAAATTAATCAAACAAGAAAAGAAAAATTCCAAAGACTGTAAATCGGAAATCTCTATTAGGTGCTTTGTTTGTTCCACTAACATGGCCACCATGTCGTTGTCTTTTGATCCTCTTGGGAATAGTTGAAAACCATCAATGCTGTCTCCCGGTTGGCTCGGATGACCACATAAAATGGCCGTCCAGGTTTACCACATCTTATGATATTAATCTGTATCGGAGAGACCTAAGAGCCCCACTGATGACGTAAGGAAACTCAGGCGGTAGCATAACCATGGTCAGTTTCTGGCTTTAACAAAATGATTT
Source organism: Stichodactyla mertensii (assembly GCA_011800005.2). Lineage (NCBI taxonomy): Eukaryota > Metazoa > Cnidaria > Anthozoa > Actiniaria > Stichodactylidae > Stichodactyla > Stichodactyla mertensii. Next base: position 13,714 of record JAAAQI020022236.1, on the reverse strand, counting down.
ACGGGTTTCAAGGATTTGCATTTGGTGCAGTGTACGCAACGTACCACAAATTCAAGATCACATCTAGTGCGATTGTACTGCGCCTGCCTTTGGACAAATTCTAAGAAAAATACACCAAATTCATTAAATGAGCATCGTTTTTAGAACATCGTGATTTAAAGTAAATTTCAGTTGCATATTAAACTTATCATGAACTAAAGGTTCTAGAGCAACTTTCTGAAATTGAATGAAACTTTCATTTTTTCCCCTCCTCAGTATGACTTGGCTAGCGATCACGAGGTAGATTTGGTGGGAAGGACAGATATTCATGTACATTTTCCTGCTGGTGCTGTTGGTAAAGATGGTCCTTCAGCCGGGTTAGCCATTGTAATGGCACTGGTTTCTCTCTTCAGGTTAGAAATGGTAAAAGACGACTTCAGGGGTCACTTAGTGAATACGTGTGTTTTAGCGTGTGAAGATGGGTGCAGCGATTGATTGACAGCAATGATACCAGGAGTCCAATATTCAACGTTTAGAATCAAAGACATATACATACAGTACCCTATGCATTACAATACATTACACCGTTCTTTTGTGACAAGTAACCGCGTCATTTCTATTTCGAAGTGTACGCTCTTGATGGATTAAACTGGAAACGGCCAGAAATATTTTGTTACTTTATCCGGGGATCGGAAACGAAAATCTCATTAGATTTTTTTTTCTTGCAGCGGTCGATGCACGCGATCTGATACAGCGATGACTGGTGAAATAACACTCCGTGGACTCGTCCTTCCGGTGAGTATACATCAGATAAGCCGCAGTCCTTACAATCTTTAAAGTCGTTTGTGGTAGCGCGGCTAGAATATTGTGCGCTTTTAACCCAAAGTTTCTGCGCACGTTGTTGTTGTTGTAAGCAAGCTGATGAGCGAAAACTGACTTTACAAAAAAGTAGAATTGAAACGAGAAGGTCGTGAAAAGAAGTTACTAATGGAAGAAATGTGTCCGCCATAACAACCTGTTGAAGTGATAGATCAAACACGGAAAAAAAGTGTTTCATCAGATATCCAAACACCGAGAAGTGTGTTGAAAAAATGAGGCGCAGCCGCGACTTAGAGGTGTTTGGATATCGGTTGAAACACTCTTTTCCATGTTTGATCTATTACTTATCAAACCCATGAAGATCAAAGCGAAAGTTGGTGAAATTTTGTGCTAATTAGGATCACATATCCAAACCACCGTCACGGTAGTGATTTATTTTGTTTTCTCATTAATTATTCATAAATTGGAGAACTGTTGGAAAAATCATATTCGCATTCGGACGACCCGTTTACACTACATTCGTTTGATTAAAAAGTACTCGGATACAAAGTTTGTACTATTTTCCGGATTCAAAATCCCCTTAAACGCCACTTAACTGGTACCCTGCGTTTTTTGCTTTTACTGAGAGGTTTTCAGGGTTCCAGATGCGTCGTCCGCTGGACTTCTGGCACCCGGGGTACTAAGCCGGGACTATTTTGCATCGGAGTCATGGGTCCGCGTGTAAACTGCAAAACGAATCCGATACTAACACGTTCCGTTGAATTCAGAAACTGTCACTCTAGTGTACACGTAGTCTTAAGATCGAACTGTTATCATTGCAGGTCGGAGGGATCAAAGAGAAGATTCTTTCAGCTCATCGTGCTGGTATTACTAGAGTTATCCTACCCAAGAGAAACGAAAAGGTACTACAGTCTATGTAATAGTTTCAATTATAGAGCTATGGACAACAGGACTGAAGATTACGGTTATCCTGTCCCCGCGCCCCTCTCTAGCTAACCGCATTTGAAGCTCGTTTAGTAATGGATTTCAAAAAATTTGTAATGTCATAGCTTTTGGAGTTTTTTAAACTCGAAAAGAATTTAGAATCTCTTCAACAAAGATTGCGCACTTATCAAAAACCAACCAAATCTTGACGGACCAAGAAGTCGGAACGGGTTTTCTGCTTTATTTTCGCTGATTTGTTAGGCCTGTCAAATTTGGATGCGCGCAATAAAGTGTACCAAGAACTTTGAGGCATCAGGGACAGATTTAGGAGAGTGGTGCAGGGGGTGTGCACTCCCCCGAGATGAGCTACTTACAGTCAGTTATGGATTTTATTTATTTATTTTTTTTTTTGGTACTCGATTCTCGATCATAAATGGGCTGTATTCACACGGCAGCCATGCTTATTCCCTAGAGAACGAAAACTTTTTTTCTTTCCCGCGTGAGCTTTGAATGCGGTGGAAATGTATTTTTTCAACCAACATGGCCACCGCGTGATTAAAACCAATGGTGCGCCAAACTCAAAAACAAATCCTGGATCTGCGCATGACCTATTCTTCAAAGCAACGTTTCTTTGTTTTATACTGATACGTTTTCTGTTTGCTTATTGATGTTTAGGATTTGCGCGAAATCCCTGAAAATGTTAAGGTAAGTCTTTAACGTTTGTTGATTACCGAAGTTGTAATGAGAACACAGAAGGCGTAAGTCTTGCGCACACGTCATTTCATCTTGTGAATGGATAGTCGACGTGTGAGGCATTGTTATGGAGTTCTTTTTTGGTTGTTTGTGTTATTATTTGGGTTATGGTTAAAACAGGCTAGTAAAGCGAGCCGAGTTAACCTTCATGAGAAAGGAAAGGTCAACCAATCACATTCAAAACTTCTCAAAGATCTTTAGTTTATCATTGAAAACTCAAAGGTCAAATGGTCTAAGACTGAAGTTAATGGGAAAGAAATCGAACATTTTCTCTCAAAAATGTGAGTTGTTTCTTCTGTTAAAGCTCAAATATGGTGTATTGCTGGATTTCATCTGACGTCATTTTCAATCTCACTGGAATTTTCATCAGCTGAATGACAAGTTTCCAATAGAATAGTCTCTGGTTGAGAGCACATGGTGTGGTCAACATTTGGCCACGACATTTGAGTCAGATAATGAGATTCATCAGTAATTGTCATTAAAATTGCACGACAGTGCTAACAACAAGTTCTGACCAAAAATTCCTTTGTGAGGCTCTAGTTCATGGTGCCTAAGACCTCAGACAGTTGATCACTGTGTATGCATCTATTTCAAAAAAACGGGGTCGGCGATCTGAAATCTAAAATATGAGAGGGTTGAGGCTACGAGCTATGAATTTATTTTTAAATTAAGTTTTACTTTTAAATTCGGTTTTATCTTTTAGTAGTTTGCAATCGGAAACTTAGCTAAGTACGACATCACCTTTGAGTGATGACCTACGCTGGTGAATTGTCTGGCTCAGATTTCAGATCGCTGACAGACAACCTTTTTTGAAACAGGTATATACATGTAGCTATTTCAAAAAGGGTTGACGGGGCGAACGGTGAATGGTGATCGGTGATTGGCGATTCATATTGCACCATTCAGCGAAGATTTTCAGCAGGAATTGGGTTGGTAATTTAAGTAATGAATATCACCGATCGCCATTCGCCGTTCGCCCCGTCACCTTTTATCTAGGATTTTTTGGTTGTTGCTTATCAGTTTATACCTGTCAAAACTCATGAAATCAGATAAATGTCAACGGAAGTCTAGCCACAACATTATCACTGATCATACTGATATATTTGCTGTGCATTTCCTTCGCAGACTGACCTAGAAATTATTACAGTGCATCGTGTAGAAGAAGCGATCCAGGCTGCATTTGAAGATGGCTTCCCTTTTCTTAGGATAACAGACATCGTTGGTAGAAGTAAATTATAACAGGAAACTGTGTACAACGCTGCGCACAGCACAACAAGAAATTGTAAACTCAGGCTGCTGCAGTTACTGAAGAGACCATGTATATTGTATATAAGATCAATTATTGTCAGCTTGAAATGTGACTTATGAATCGGGAGCTCACTAGGCTCCTACGCAGAAGTTCTTAGTGTCTTCAAGCAACGTGTTCGACACGACGTCTGCGTAGGAGGCTAAAAGCTTTCATGGTTGACAAAAACCCTTCAAGTAAAAACGCACTGCGCATATCAAAAACAGAGAAACAGGCTCAACACATGGGCAAGCGAACGAGAAATTTTGAATGCGGCTTCTTCTCATTTGCGTGTAAGGCTTTGAAAGACACGAGCGAAGTTGAAAGCCTTGCCTCACTGAAAACGCCGGAAGCCCTTCCTAAGTTTCTGCAATATTTAAAAAACGAGGCCAAAAACGAAGACCACAGATGTTGTTACAAGCTTTGCAAATACTACACAGAGATTGATATTTTCTTTCATTTTTCTCTTTCTTTCCTTGTTTGACTACAGAACATATACTGTTTCTTTGTCACTAAGGGACCGTTCAATTTTTACGAGTATAGGGGGCTTTTGAGATTTTGTCAGATTGTCAGTAAAGAATGTATGACCCCTTGCCAACTTTAAATTTTTTTTACTTGGCCCCTAAATAGGATCTTTTTTTTCCTGAGATGGCCCCGCCCCAAACATGAACATTTCCTACGCAGCTGCTGTTGGGGCATCTCTTCGTTTTATCCCCTCACTAAGAATGTTGCGCTTGGGGAAGCAGCAGCTGGTGAGATGATAGAACGTAGAGATGACTATAACAGCGGCTGCATAAATATGAACGATTGAGAATGTCTACATTCTGTTTGTCACATGATGGGTAATTCTTTACGTGGCCCCCTAGTTACCTCAATATTTTTGGGGTACTCCCTTTCAACGCCGTATTTTTATTACGTGGTCCCTCTTCAAAACCAGCAGCTCTTCCATGCTGGGTGTTTCACATGTAACAATAGCAAAATGTGTAGTAGCCATGGCAAATCAGTATCTATTTGTTGTTGTTAATCGTATAAGATACAAAGGGTTCTCTCTTGATTTGGTATTTATAAATAAAAGAATCATTACGTTGCAGAGTCGTACTTTATTACATAGGTCATAGCTTACTTTGCAAAGCTGTACCAGAGAGATCTTATGATAACATATCACAGGTTTAGACAAGTATTGTGCCGGCTTTTTTTTAATGAAAATCGTCCTGTCTTAGGACTTTGTTCCCGCATGAGGGTGTTCCAGAGGCTCCTCTCGGTTATTGCTTCTCGATAGACCTTTACGACATGAACATGAAAACGAGGCCTAAGGGCCTAGATTTCATGTAAAGTAAATCAAAAGACTGTGATTATGACAGACAATGAAGACAAAGTTTCTCTGTGAGATATCCCCAGATCAAAACTTTCACATTTTCAGCGAACAGTCCACGGAAACCTTGATGATACTGCAGCGTGCTTTAGAATGTCGTATTAATTATAAGCCAGTAAAGCTGTGTTTATAATCTTTATCTGAAGAAAAGTGCATGGAAAGTCAATATTCCTATCACAGTACAACTGTGCGGAATTTTGTGAGATGAAAAGACATTGCTAGTCAACTTCGCCTCCATTTTTGATTCTGTCGGTCCTTAGGCCTCGTTTTCATGCTTACGTCGTTAAGGTTTATCGTACGTTTCGGTATCTCGCGATCGGCCTCTGGCTTCATGCTGTTTGTAACCTGCAGCGCCGTCCACCGGTAGCTGGAGCGAGAGGAGAGGACCTCTAATACCCAGAGGGGACAGCTGCAACAGTGAAAAGTTGTTTTTCTTTTTCTCTTTGTCTGTGTGTCTGTCTTTCATTTGTTCTGGTTTTCTATCTAGCTGAGCTGCTCTACGAGTTAATGGTAGTTTGAAAACACCATTCTCTTTCATCTCTTACGCCCAACTTTTAGTAGTGTTTTGGTAATCTTTTCCGGAAGGTAGGTCTATCTTTTGAGGCGGGGTTCCTGTGTTATTTACGGTTTACACCCTTGAGAGCGCGCAAAGGATGATGCGTCCATCGCGGTATCTTTCAGTCCATGTGATTCAAGCTTGCGCTTCGTTCTTGGCTGAGCGGGATTTTAAAGCTCTTCCTCGCATAAATACAACTCAAAATACAGTAAGTCTGGCTCATTTCTGTCTTTACTTCATAAGTAAGACTTATTTAAATCAGAACTTGGGCGCTTTTACGAGACGCTGGTGCGGTGTTTGACGTAGTATTTTGAAAACTGCGCACCGACAGTTTTAAGCCGTTTTTCTTCTTTATTGTCTTAGATTACTTTTAATTATTGCACACAAGAGCATTGTTTGCCAGTATTAGTTGTCAGAACTCAGAACTTACGTATCTATAGAGCTTTAAACTCCTCAACAACTTTATCCTTCGATTTGTGAGATTTGTCTTGTCAGAAGGCAATTATAAGCTTAAACTTAAGTAAACTTAAAGTTATTCTTTTAGAATTGAATAGCTTCAAACAGAGAGCGTTTTTACCTGACATTGCACTCCATTGTATTATTGTGCTATCAATGACAAATGCTAAAATTGTATCGTAAATAAGCTTATTGCTAAAGCCGAATTTAACTACATCTACTGTTTATAGTCTATTGCTACACGTAGTTCAAACATTTTGAGCTATTCTCAAAGCTCCACCCAGAAATTCTTTTAATAACTTTGTCTTTGTGTGAAGACTTTTAGGGTCAAGGGTAGGGCAGAGAGAAATTAGTTTTCAGACAAAAATTTCGCCCACCCTATTTTCTAGTATATTTTTAGTGTCTAATCCAGCCCACCTTCCTTAAAGGTTAAGTGACACTTAGGCCCGGTTCAAACGTCGACTTTCGCCGCGTCGAATCTAATTGCCCGATAAGGAACGGCTAAGAAAACGTCGAGGGAACAACTATAGAATACCCCGCCACTTTATTTTAAATTAATGCAAGTCTTTTGAAAACGGCGCAATAACAATACAAGAACAATAAGGGATTAAGTTTTGTATATCATTTGCAGGGTATTCTATAGTTGTACCGGAATATATAACTGACTCAAATAAATATTTTCTAATTCTGTCTAGGTGAAGGTACAACTGTATGGTAGAGTTTGCAATGGTTATGCCCAATGAAGTGCTGGTCAGGAGGTCTCCTGCTTATAAGCCACTAAGAAAGCCATCCTCACTGACCAGTACAACATCACCTGTGAAAACCATTAAGGATGATCTGGTCCATGGATTAAAGAATAAGATTTTGTTCTTAGATGAAGACAACTTTAGAACAGTGGGTGATGAAGTGAAAAAAGAATTATTGTTATCATTAAATGAAGGTCTTTTATCTACCAGTGCATGCCTGGTACTTTTCCTGGAAACTGCCTGGAGAGACCGCAACAGGCATCCTGTTCTTGCCAAGGTACTTCATGATGTAACTCAAGAATATGATGATGAATCAGACACTACACTAACAGGGCATATTGAGAAGCACTGTAATAATCTATTAAATATTCTAACATTGCTTGGTAAATTAGAGGAGAGTGATCTTTGCATTGTCACCTTGCTGAGTAATTTATACAGAGTAGAAGACTTACCAGAGGAGCATAGAGATGGGGTAGAGAGCTATCTCATTGACATTGCAAAAGCCTTCTGGCCTTACTTTGTGCCACAAAAGCATGAAGTATGGAATCCTGAATTGGTGGTGGATGCGATCTGTGACGTCTTCCAAGCAATAGGCAAAGTTCTGGATGAAAAATGTCCAGTGAATATGAAAAGGACATTCAATGCAATAACTACCATGCTCTATTCTATGAACACAATCTCCCAATATACCAGATTAAGACTTTTGGAAGTTGGAGAACACAGAGCAGCAGGATGGTCTTTATCAGAATCAGCAAAAGGGTATTACAAGGCAGCCTTCTTAAAGGTAAATCTCAAGACTCCAATGGTTTTATTGTTTTGCCATGTATTATTCTGCTGTCACACGATCCTGCAAACCTATATAAAGGTATATGTATAGGAAATCGCATAAACACAAGTGCAGTTCAGGATTTATGGGCACAAATGATGGTTTGAAAGATTGGAAGTTTGGAAGATTGGGCAACTACTTCCTATGTTTATAGACTTGAAATAAATTATTTCAAGAATAAAAACAGGATGATAATAAACCATAAGGAGCTCATCCTGTGTTTATTCTTTAAATATTTCTATTTAAATAAATTATTTTTATTATTATTATTATTATTATTATTATTATTATTATTATTATTATTATTATTATTATTATTATTTATATGATTTTAAAGTTACTTGGTAAAAATGGAGGGTCCATTTTTTCTGCAGTAACAGAGAGGGGGGTCAGAATTTTTTGTATGGGCTACTGAGGGAATCCCACCGCCCACTCAGGATGATGTCCATTCCACCACTACATGTACCAAAATGCTTTGCATTTTTTGTTAGTTATATTGTCAGATTGGCCTCTTGTCTAGTTATTATCAGGAGCAAATAACATCTGACTTAGGAAATGTAATAGCATTGTGATACTGTGATGGGCAAATCCATCCTTCTCAAACTCAAGAATAATTAATCATTGTGAACATTGTTTGAGTTTCTTCAAGGATTATAAATTGTTTGAGAAACAATATCAAAAAAAATGAAAAGAAGGGTTTGTGCTCAGGTTCTAAGTTGTTATTATTTAATAATAATTTGATCCTCTGAGCTGGAGTCCAAATCAGTGTTTTGGTTTGACATTTCGGCTGCCTTCATGGTAGCCATCATCAGAGAAAGATTGAAACAAACTCTGTGTGTGTGACCTTATTTGCATATAGAGTTTTGCTTCAATCTTTCTCTGATAATGGCTACTGTGAAGGCAGCTGAAACATCAAACCAAAACACTGATTTGCACTCCAGCTCAGAGAATCAATTAAATAAAGCAATATCAAACACACTTGAAAAAGCATTTAATCCTTTATGTAAGCACTTCACTTTCTGATGTTCTTCATTTTTCCATTCTCAATGTTTGGATATATTTGTGTGTTTGCATTTGATATATTACATCAATAATGAATATATATTGATTTGAAAATTATAGCCCAATAAGTTTTGCTGAGGGGTAATTTTCTACATTCTAGATAAAGGGCTTGTGACACTTGCATTCAAAAAAGTTAAGATTTTCCAAAAACTACTGCTGTAGAAGTGAGCACAAACCGATAAAATTTTACTTGTTGCTGTGCACACTACCATGGTCACCCAATGTATTTTCTTTACAAGTCAGTCAACTAAATAGCTAGAATTTGTTTCACAGATGCAAATAGTACTCTCACAACTGAGCGAGTTCATATGCAAATGCATCTGCTGCCAGATGAATTCTCACTCTGTGAATTGCCAACTTAAACTTGTAAAAAAATACAGTGGTTGGCCATGATAATGCATGTCCAACAGTAAGAACAATGAAAAAAAATTATTTTGTAGTTTTTTTACCATCACCTAAAACATCTAATTCTGTTCTGTATGGTTTACTTTAGTACCCCAAGTTTTTCAAATGTGACTCTTCTTCAAGTTTATCGTCACCCAGTTCACCAAGTTGTAGTTCACCAAGTTATACTGATGATGATGTGTTTGTTGAGAGTTCTAGCAGCACAGAGAACTCTCCAGTCACAACGCCAACATTAACCAAGACTCCATTCCTTGATCATCCAAAATATGATGTTTCTATCAGTGGAAAATGGACAACACTCACAGAAAAATCCAGACCCTATCCAAGTGTTATCCACATAAAACATATACACATTAAACAAAAATCAAAAATGGAGGAGGACAGTGTATCAATGAACAAGGTGAACCATGCTAAACTTTGTTCTAGCTATGAAGGTAGTCCTAAGATTCCAGAGGTGGAATTCACAGAGAATTCTGAAAGAGCCAAAGTTTTAACTCAAAACCAAAGTGGTCTTCAGAGACAAAGTAGTTGTCCGATAGCTTATTCAGGTGGTTTTGGACTTCCAAGTAGCCCTAATCTACAATCTGTTAAAGATCATCAAGAAGAGTTGAATTCCTATGAAAACAGAAGTCCAAGTTATACTCCAGGTAATTACATTCAAGAGTAAGACCTGATTGGGCTATGGGTCAATAGCCCATGAGGTATTAACTCATGAGGGCTAGAGTTCTGCCATAGTTGTTTAAGTAATAAATTAGAGCTGTCATGATCCAGATTCCTTTGTTAGGAAATCACCAGTGTCTGGTGATTCTGGCCTCCTTCCAATCGACATCCTTGATCTAAGGGACTTGCTCCGCTATGCAAGCTAAAACCTGAAACAGAAATGAAAAGCCACTGGTGACACCACAGTCACCATTGGCACTTTCAGTAGGCCTTTCCCAAGGTATGGTTGAGTACAGTGTAAGTCCAGTACTTCTTGCAAATACCATACATGTAGCTGTTTCTTTGTTGGTGTTATTGTGTAAATTTTACATATTTTACAGTGCGTTTCATATAATTTTTGATGAGTGAATTCCGAAGTTCATTCAGGAACTATTGCACAGACTCTAGATATGGACTGTCTTATGAGATAAACCCATTTAATAGAAATGGAGGGCTTTGTACAGTTGATCACACTCATTGAATAGCAAATACATCACCATTCCAGACAATGTTTAACTGTTTGTGTTTCTACAGGTTCCAGAAATGGTGATGGTGGTAGATTCAACTCCTGGAGACCTAAATCTCAGAGACAAAACAATAGTGAACAACGGAAGAGTAATCTAGGTATGTCTGTAAAAACTGTGGGGTTGGTTATGGGTTATAGAAGGCTACTCACTCAGGAAAAATTTTGAAAAATGAATATAAGTAATTATAAGTCTGTGACTGGCCTCCAAGTTCTGCTTAACTAGGAAAGAAATGATAGAAGTGTATTCAGTTTGTCACTAGCTTTGATGGGAGATTAAAGTGACCATTACCACATGAGTCTCTCTGTTAGCTTGGTGGTAGAGCATCTGACCTGTATCTGGAAGTTCACAGGTTTGATTCTTGTCAAGCAGACTTAAAATTTTTCTACGTTCCTTGTCAAGCTGGTGACAAAAGGAATATGTTTCTATCATTTTTAAAAATATATGTAATGTAAATTAACTTGATGATTCAAGGAGGGTAGGTGCCAGCAATTAAGGGATAAATAAGCAAAGTGTCTACCAATAAACAGGAGGTGACCATGGCAGCCTTACAGGTTACCCTTGGCAGCTGTCACAGGCATTCAAAGTGGAAACCAAAGCAAAATGCATAGGAGTAAAGCATAAGCAAGGGCTTACAAACCATGTAGGCAGATCAGAGTTAGCAGGGTGCATGCACAAGCCTTAAAGGAGAAAGAAAGTTCATTTGTACCTTGTTTTTAGTTACCTGGTAGTTATAAGTAATTGTGTGTAGCAAGAAAAGATTCTGTGGAGTTGGTCTTTATTTACCATCAACTAGTTTTGGACTTCACTAGTTTTTATTCTCATTTCATAACCACATTCTTCTTTGTTCAGGCTTTTTATTTGTTTATGAGCAAATTGTAGTACATGTACATGCCTGACAAATTTAAGATCTTTTTATTCAAGTACATGTAAAAGAATTGTGGAATCTAATGAAATCCTCCAAAAAAGGGAAGAGATCAGAAAGCCTTCTTAAAAAGTTTACAGGTATTTCAGGATATAACCCTTACAAGCCAATCTGCAGTTGAGGCTTGTCTTTTTATCACTCTTCCACCCTGTGGTATCATATCCTGATGAAATTTATTCAGCCAATTGAAAGCACCATACAGCAGTCAGAATTGAACTTCACATAAGATGCATGTCTTATTCTACTTTTAGAATTTCCAGTAAAGGATGTACTTGAAGCAGAAGATCAGAATCCTGGTTCTCGGCTGTATCTCTTGAGCTTTGCCACTACAGCAGCTGCAATGGAAAGACCATTTGATTTAACTTTAACTCCTGAGATAGAAGCTGAAAAGGAATGGCTAAAGTGTGTGATAGTGGATGAGGTAAAGGGCTTAAAATAGTATTTGAACTAAGATGAAGTCAGATTGTGAATTAAGGTGATGGCTTCTCTTGGATATACCCCTTCTAGAAGAGAAACTAATGACAAAAGCAATTGTGACATAAATTCCTTGACGCATTCTTATTTTTCCCTTCTCTTTGTTCCCTTCTTTTTGTTCCCTTCTCTTTAATTCCATTCTTTCATTCCATTCCATTATATTTCTGATCACACATCTGTCTACCATTCACCATCCAGTTTTCAATCCTTCTACCTTCCTTCCATCTCTAGTATTCCATCATCCTTCAGGTCATTCCATCTGATTGGTCCATAATCCAGCAATCCCCTGTACCAATCATCTACTCTTTCTTTCCCTGCTATATGGTGTAAGCTTGAGCTCTAAGATCCATCAAACACAGTCTTGTAGCCATTTCACTGGACCATATTTTGAAAATATCTTTATTTTTCATTCCACTTTATACATCAATACGATTGCTAAATATAATTTTGATTCTGTTTTCTAGCCCAAAACTGTATTGGAGCGCTTTGGCCAGTGATTGGTTACTGTGAAACCATTACTGTACCTTGCTGCTGTTTCCAAGATCAAGATAGAATATCTTTCTTGGATTTGTCAGAGTCAGCCCGAGGGTGTGTGGCATTCATTCAGCACCTTGTAATTGTCAGGGAATGTTTTTCAATGCGACAGTGGAGTTAGGAGCAGATGTTTTGATAGACTGCTGTGATCTTCAGGACACTCGAAGTTAACTGATATTCCACTTTTATTGTCTTGAATTCTCCAAGAAAATGGTTCTAGTTCCTGGGGACCAGACTGATTAAATATTGCGATGCTCTAGTCCTTGGTGAACCTGTAATGATGGCCTCATCTGGAAATGAAACTGATTGGTATTCATACATGCGCCTGACAGCACATTATGAAGGCATTGTCATTTTCATAATATTTAGCAAAAACCATCATAACCGTCTGTTCTACAAGAAGGAATTATTATTACCTGATTCCATGTGCACTGGGGATATGCCAAACTCTACATTGTGTTTACAAGAAGTTAAATTACACTAAGATTGATTCTAAATGCGAAAAATTAATTCCACACCACAATGCATTGTCAGTGGTATCACCGGAAGTTACGTTTGGACAATAAAACCTATCACCATAGTTACGTTTGTTGCTGTAGTGACCATAGATACTAAATTCAACATGATGCATAAGGTCTGTCATGAGCTAAATTTGGTTCATATGTTTGAGCTTTCTATGTAGCAGTGCTCTAGAAACGATATATACCTATTTCACACACAGGTTGTCGGAGCCAAAGGTGATAGGCAATAAGCAATAGGAGATAGGCCACTCCAAGAATAGCTGAAATGACTTGTTTCTGCTTCTTATTCGCGTCTAGAATATGGAGCTTAGTGTTGAGATATTCAATGTTGTTTGTAGTAGACGAAACCATTTTAAAGGCATTTATTATTTGTGTTTACTTGTATGCCCATAATTCCTTTCCGTCTTCGAATGACTATCGCCTTTGGCTCCGTCAACCTTTTTTTGAAACAGGTGTAAAAAGTAGTCTAATTTTTTGCAACAATATGATGCATGATTGTTTACCAATTCAGCCAGAATGCTTTTGTTGTTGTTTTCTCCCCTCTTGAGATAAACACCCAGTTTGGACCGAACCGTGAACTGGTAAATACCATTTGTTGCAGCTACATCGATAAAGCCCACTTCTGGGTTCTTGAAAATGACTATGAATGCAAGTTTCGTGCAAAATCACGCTTGGTGGCTCGAAACGACTGGCAAGTCTTGTTCTGTCACTCTCTGACTTGTTCACAGTTCACTCTTAGAAATATACATTTACCACCGTATGCAATGCTACGCGGTCACGAACTTCAGTGTTGTGTATGGCGATTGGCGATTTTTAGCTGTCAATCAAATCACTGATCATCCTTGCTTGGCGTA
>JAAAQI020022235.1:0-56423 GCA_011800005.2 Stichodactyla mertensii | reverse complement strand
TTGTTTTCCACTATTTTGGGGCAAAAAGCATGGACCATAGCCCATGGTTTTGATAGTTTTCTGGCCATTTTCACATCTTTTAGAAAAATATGAATTATTTATGAAGAAATTAAAATTGGTTGTTTTCCACTATTTTTGGGGAAAAAGCATGGACTATAGCCCTTTGGAAGACTATGTATTATCAGTGACCCTTCAAAATAGGCTTTCTTGGGTTGTTTTTCAGGTATTCTGGAAAATAATTTATTTATAAATTGAGTTTATTATCCTAATGAAATGACAAATGATACTAACCTATGTTGGTAACAAAATTTACTTATTGCAAAAAAAAGGAGATCTAGAGATATTTTATACAAGAGAATGGAATTACATCAAAAGTTTGTAGTTGTCTTGGTAGGACTAGTTTTTCCAGATGTTATATTAATATCTACAAGTAGAGAAGTATTTAATATTAAATGTACTCATTCAAATGATATAAAAAAAACCTTACTGGGAAACATGAGCATCTTATGCTTTAAGTAATGTTTACAACATGAGCAGTCATGTTATATCAGAATAAACAACACGAGCTGAAGGCAAGTGATTGTAAATCTGATACAACATGGATGCAAATGTTGTAGACTACTTAAACAATGTCTAGGTGTATGCTCTCATATTCTACTGAGTTTTTAGAAATGATTCAAGTTGGCTGAGAAAATCTAGGTTAAAGTTTATGCAAATCAAGATGATTTTGTATCTGAATTTACAACCTCCTCCATGGTCACTGATTTCTATTGTTTTGCTCATTAATTATTCATGAGTTAAGATTTTTTAAAGGGTTAATATTGCTTGTTGGTAACCTGACAAAACACACCTTAAATGGACACAGTATGACATGTTTATAAATTAGGCCAAGTAAGTTACAAAATAAGTGATATCTCTTATTACTTATTATTGCTTATTACAAATGTACATTCAAATTAGGACAACACACAAATGATTTGTACTTAAGTAATTTATGGTTAACCTGAAATGAACTTGGCAAAACAAACAACAAGTATTTACAAGGTTCCTATAGGAATTCCTTGGAGGACAGGATGATAAAAAATAGAAATTTCTTTTAATTGATTCAATATTGTAAAGATTGACAGTACATGTTTACTAACCACCTTGTACTGTATTCTTCCTTGATCTGACATCCCTATTTGTTTATTCACTCCAAAAATATTAATTTCTATCATCTTTTATGAATTATGCACAAGCATCAAACATCTGTTGTTCTGAAACTGAAGTAATAAAGAGAAAAATCAAAATCACACTATACCGTATCAAACCTGATGCGCAAACATTAGCATGACAGCCTTTACGCCTATCACATATTCCCAAATCACCTATCACCCTTAACAACATAGTCTCAGTTACCAGACCCTTCTTGGCCAGCCCCTTACTGCTTAGAGGGTCTGGGAGAATTGTTGATCAAGTTTTATGGCTGCTGCCTTGAATCAGACAAGCCAGTCAGTGATTGGATGAAGAGGATGCAAATTGACATGACTCCTGTATTAGCCAATCATTGTAAATCTTGTCAGATGCCATTTTGAATAATGCAAAACTTGATTAACAATTTTCCCAGACCCTCTCTCAACAGCAAAGGATTGGCCGAGAGAGGTCTGGGTAACCAACAACAAGGTCCTTTGAAACATGGTCACTGAAATGATACATTTTGCTTGGCAAAACTTGCATTCAATCACATTAAAATGAATTGAGAGGGGTTAAAGTAAAGAAACTTTATTAAACAATGGTAGTTTCCTTCAGCTATGAAGCTGGTATCAATGAAAGCCAACAGTGTGCACTTTCCCCTCTCTCCTTCATTGCTTTCTTTCAGGGTATTTTAAGCTAAAGCTACAAAGTCAAAACACTAGTGTGTGAGGTCACTAGCGATTAAACTCTTCCTTAGCAGGCTAAATATTTACCTTTGATCAAGAAGTGCATCCAGGCTGTTATCATCAGTAATGTGCAGTGCCTGCATCTTGCAGCTTTTAGCAATGGTTATGTTCTTAATATCATCATCCAGGAGAATGACATTTTTTGCAGATATTTTGACTTTGCGTGACTTTTCAAACTGTTTTATTGCAGATTCAATATGTTGCTGTTTACCTGTTTAACAATAGTTGATTACATCAAGTTTTAAGATTATTATATTTTGTTAAATGTAACCAAAAGGACTCCCAGGGTAGAAGTATTAGCAATGATGCTCATTCAAAATTTTTACTCCTAAAAGATACTGAAAGATTTTATAATGGACCTGGGTTTATAGACCAAGACCTTAAAAGATACAATACTTAAATGCTAAATTAGCATTATATTTTAATTATATTGAAAGGCTGAGTACATAACATCAAAAGCCATCCACCAATAAAAGTTAGCAAAGACTTTTTCATAATTAAGGGTAGTTAGGATAGATTTTCTGGCATGTGTACCTACCTGAAAGGTACTAAAGTAATATTCTGGGGCTCTAAAATTCAATACCCTAAAAGATACCGAATTGCAATCCTTAACCTAAAACATATGATGAGCATCCCCAATACTTCTACCAGGGAGTCTGTTCCCCCTCCCCTCCCCTCCCCTCAGCAGTTTATACTTTCCTAGGTTACAGGTGTGATTTTGCACAGATAAACATGCAATTACATTTACAATCCACCTCTTTAAATGTTTTTATTGTAACAGCTGATGACTGTGATGCATCACCATAACTGTGTATTCTGCAAATAATAGTAAAAACCATGATCCCCTCCCCATGCCTTATCTTACTTTTAGGGAACTTTTGTAAGTCCCCCCAAAGCTACTATGGAAAAATCATCATAGTCCCCCCCTTACATAAATTATGAATGTTCCCTAACTGGCTTGAGGAAAATTCACTACGTCTTTGTTTGTAATGATCAAGTAGTTTGAACCTTATGGTGCTACGTTAACCATATCTTGAATGAATGCATTGATGAATTAACTAGTAATAAAATTCTGATAGAATTAATTCATCGCTACACAGCGAAAACTAATAAACATTTAAACATTACTAAACGAGACATGAAGGGACAAAGTAAGCTTAAATAACTATAGTGCATACCATAGGCTTTAAGCTTATATCCGTGAAAAACTTTGTAAGAAATTGCACAAACTTGCACAAATTAGTAAGTTAGTAAAGAGTTCTATACAAAACTTTGCGCTAATTAGTAGCTACCTTTTTCACGGATATATGGTATGCACCCTAGCATACCTCAAAACCACAGTGACTCCTAACAACAACATAAGAGTAAGTCAATAGACCTACCTTCCTTCGTAACTCCTCGCACTTCTTTCCACTTTCCATCTGTGCCTCGAATTTCTATCTTTCTCGTATCACAATCTGGTAGTGACAATTCTAAGACTTCTCGTATTAAAGACACTTGTGGAGATTGAGTAACAACAGCCACCAATAAATCAGAATTGACTGCTACATTCAAGAAATGTTTAAAACAAGGACGAACTCGAGTAGCAAGCATTTTGCTCGTAAACTGCCAAAATCCCTGTGTATGTATGTTGAGGATGGTAAGATCGAAGTCCACAGCTACCATTTTAATTCCTGCTCTCATTAAATTCTGAACAATAATGTTGTATTTATCCATTTTTTGGAAAGAATTGAGTTAATTGGTTATCATGTGGTAAACAGGCTTCAAATGATTAACATTCCTGTACAGCGGCTACACATTATATCCCACAATCCATTTCTAGACGTAACATTAGCATATCACGTGCAGATGCTACGCCCACCTGATATAATGTATTTATTATATTTATGATCCTTTGACATCAATTAAATTATCCTCCTATGCAGAAAGTTCTTGGAGTCAAAGATAGTTGATCAAGGAACATTTTTGTTCTTTCTTCATCACAAGTAGACATGTATTACGCTGTGTTAGGATGGTTAAGTCAATATTTAGTTATAACTCGTATTGCTGTGAGATGTAGTCAAAACCCCTTAACCATACTACTGACTAACATCAACAAATATCTTCGCCAAAGAATATTACCTTTAATTACGACTATAAAACCCGATAGAAAATAACTTTAGGACTATTATCATGAATTGACTTTACTGTTTCCAAGCAAGAGCACTACTGATACACACTGGCCTGTAGGTGAAGTGAGCCAAGACAAATGGTGATCTCTTCACTCTCTTATTAACAACATTACGCCACTCTTATCTTGAACAAAAACAAATAATGAATGCAAATGACAACCACAATTCCATTCACAACTTTTATTAACGCGATAAATTTTATTTCAACTCCATGGATGTTTTACTACAAATATAAGAAATACTGAATTAGCTTTCAGTGAATGGTTTGTACCAATCTACAGTATGCATGTTTTAAGGAAAAAAAACCCACACACACAAAGAAAAAAACCCCACAGAACAAACAGAACTGTTATCCTTAATAGTTTATGTACGTGATTTTAACATAAGGCATAGGTGAAATATAATTGAATCAACACCTTAGGTGTAGGAGCATTCTTAGAAATTTAACATCGTTGCTAGGAAACGAAATGATGTGAAAAGCCAAATCGTGGCAGCGGTGATTTTGTGACAGAGCACATGTAACAGAAGATATAAATACCAAAACAACATGGTCAACTGAGTTATTTGACTGAAATACGAGGAAAGACTGGCTGACGAGGTGCAGGGAGACCATTTGCAAGTCTGTTCCACCTTGTAATTGGATTAATCCGTGATAAACACAAACTGCATGCTAGCATAATTTCTGGACCTTCTAAGCCATAGGCCTCAAGGCATAAAGAATATGCGTTAGTAACAGCTCTAGGTGGTTCTAATAAATCTCTCCTGTGAGAAAGTCATTCGACTGCTGCCAGCAAAAAACCCACAAAATTAACCGAAGAACCGAACACACATCTAAATCAGTAATCGCTGTCCAAACAAAGGAATTACCAGTTGTAAGATCTTTCGACTTACCTACTATTACAAGAAAAGACAAGATGAATTTCTCTTTATTCATAAACGAGACAATGGTAAGGTATCCCCTTGAGCATCGTTCATCTACAGAAGTAATGGCTGAGACGTTCATTGGCTGTATTCTTTTTCTTGTTGGTGTCACTGGGAACAGCCTGGTTTGCTGCGTTATTCACAAGAAGCGTTTCACTAATTCTTCCATGTATTACTTCATGCTGAATCTCGCGTACGCCGACTTGCTTGTTTGTTTCGTGTCAATACCTTTGACATTATTATCGACTCGACCAAAACCTCTTCTCGTCAGGTTTGGTTCTATTCCATGTAAGATCTTAAGGTTTATTCAGTATATCCTGCCGCCTGCTTCAGTGGCTATATTAACAGCCACGGCTATAGATCGTTACTTTCACATATGTGTTCCTTTGAAGAAAATGATCACAACCAAAGCCACCAAACAACTGGCAGCCGTGTGCTGGTGTTCAGCGCTAATACTCACTTTACCGATATTCTATTTAATAGAAACACAGAAGGTTACATATGATGGGTCGATATACGAATTCTGTAATATAGAAGAAACGTCCGCTTATCCAAAAGCAGGAATGGTCTATTTAGTCATCAGGGGAGGTCTGGGATTTGCCATTCCCTTAGCGTTAATATGTGTTTTATACTTCAAGATTGTGCGAACCGTATGGCAACGCCATAGTCGCCATCGATCAGCTAATCGTCAAAGAGCAAACGTGGTCAAGCCTTTGCTAACAGTCGTCATCGCTTTTTCAGTAAGTTGGGCTCCATTTTCTATTTGTAACAAGTATTACCTTTTTATGAAACCGGAGAGACAATTAATCACACGCCAGGAGATCATATGTTTTTGGATTGGTTTAACAGCATCGGTTTATAATCCTCTTATTTATGCTTTCTACAACAAAAAGTTTCGAAATGCTTTTGTTTCTGTTATTCTCAAAAAGAAGCCAAACGTGGCTTTGAAACAAGTACAGAGTTCATGTCGCCCAAGATCCAAGACTCTACCTGCGTTACTATCAGTCGACAATGAACGACAAATAACGGGAAATGAACTGAAAAGACCTGTACCTCTGTCGGCAGACACGAACATTCTACATAAAAAAACACGGCATCTTTCGCTAGAATTTGATGTTCTGGAAGAAAACAGCCCAAAGTTTACTCCAACTAATATCAATAAGACCAACCCTAGTTATGCCGAATCACAAAGATTTTTAGACGATTACAACGTACCCCTGAACACCGGCTTCAAAAAGCAAACTCTAAACAACCCTTCCGACCCATGCGCAAAAGAAGCAAGATCGAAGGAAGCTTTTTTCGAGCCTCCTCGTATAGTTAAGTCGAAAGATGACGAAGAGAACTTACCGAGAAAATCTCTTCATACAGAACACATTGCGTTAAAAAGATCTAAATCACTGAAATCTGTTCCACACAGCCTGTACGCCACGAGCATGACACAAGCCGGTCCAGGACCTGTCTATACTACTGACACGGTAGTCTCGCGTTACGAACAGAACTTGTTAGCTTATACCACAAGATATCAAGATCACGGCGAGAATTACCGAGGGGTTTGTCGCTCAAGATCATTTACCATTCCCGCATCTTACAATCTTTGTAGTTTGAACTCATATTAACTTTTATGCCTTCTGTAAGATAAGGGATAAAATTCACCGAGAAAGCAAGAATGCCGTAGTCAAAATCATGTATTAAAAGCATATAATACGTCGATAGACACGAGTTTTTTTATAAAACTCAGTACACAATTACAAATTACTGGTTGCCATGGAAATAATGGTTATGTAATCTCTATGATTACTAGAAGTCAATTGTCGTCTTTTGCTAGACCGCCAAAAACCTAAAGGAGAAAGAAATTGGGGTAAATTTGTATTTTTGAGGAAAAGCCAAAAGGCAAAAACAATAGTATCAGTTGGAATAATAAATCAACGTTTTTCCCAGCTGTTATTTCGTGTGCGCGCCCGCAACTCAAGTCATGTCAGCAGTTTAACCCTTAAGTATGATCCAAACACGGGCTGTAGGAGAATCTTTGCTTTGCAACGGGAAAAATGTATGTTAGTCGATCAAATAAACCACTTTTTATTCACTTGGATCTGTCTGTCCTTGCTTTATTCATAGTTATACAAGCCTTCTGATCAGCATACATGAAGATAAACGGTCTTTTTTAACCCCTTTTTCCCTGCGATAACATACTTTGATGAGCCCGCAATTTACGGGCATTTTACTATTTACAATTTACGCATTTTATTATGAAAACCGTAAATACGTCATTGACACAGGAAGCCCGATTTTAGTTATGTTTCATTTTACTAAAAGTTAGGACTTAGGCATTTTATAAAGTATCACTATTAAGCTGTGTGACCACGCATTGTTTAGGACGAGTAGTACTGATAACGAGTTATTACAAACACGGCGACTAGCGGCAATTGGCATTTTATGTTATCGCAGGGAAAAAGGGTTAAAAAAGACCGTTTATCTTCATGTATGTTGATCAGAGGCTTGTGTAACTATAAATAAAGCAAGGACAGACAGATCCAAGTGAGCAAAAAGTGGTTTATTTGATCGACTAACAAACATTCTCCCCGTTGCAAAGCAAAGATTCTCCTACAGCCCGTGATCCAAAGAGGATAGAGACAAGTCGTGGCTTACCTCGCTCGGTATAGCTTGTTTTTCGATTTGAAATTCTAAAGGAAAGAAAATAGAAATTTAATGAAGATAAAAGTAAAACATTAATTTTAGATTATCTTTTTTTATAACACCAAACAAGTTTCAGAGCACTTGACATGAGTTACGCTACTCTCACCTTTAGCTTCATTTTCATCATCATCATCATCATCATCATCATCATCAATGTCGATTTCTTCTGGATTAGCAGTCTTGGCAACTTGTTCACTCTCCTCTGTGGTTGTCTCTCCCCTAAGAATCATCCATTAACAAGTAAGGTTAACTAAGGCGAAGGTTTACGCGCGCACTTCAGGAAGTAATAACTCCTTACCTCACAAAAAGCACTTTTTCTTTTGGTTTCAGGGCTTCTTTTTTAGCTTGTTCTGCCATGGCTAAAACTTGTTGCTCCAGTCTCCTCATCTCATCTGTTGTTTCAGCTGCTTCGTCATCTGCAATACGTTAATTGAATGATTTACTCCTGTCTTGTTTGAAGTTTATATAGAATGTTTGTCTACTTACCAGCGCCTGCGCCTTTACTAGCAGCCGCTGCCAACATTTGGGCTGACATGAAATTAACCTGTAAAATTAGTTAGTCATGTATGTTAGTATGACACAAGGGTATTTTACTGGCGTTATAACATTAAAATAGTAGCAATGGGCTACCTGTGTGTTGAACTGAGCCTGCACGCTTCGTTTGATTCGCAACATCTCACGGAACGTATCTTCGTTACCATGGTGAACTTCAAACTCGTTCCAAATCTTCCAGAATTCTGCAGTTCTCTATAGGAAAAAAAAAAAAAAAAGGAATACGGAATCGTAAAACCCAACGCTAACTTGCTAATGAGAGGTAACATTAACTCACCCTTGGATCAGACATCTGTGAAGCATGCATGTAAATAGCACGCGCACGGTCGATTTCACCCAACTTTCTTTCTAACTCAGCAAAACGTATGCACATTTGCCTTGATAAAAGAACAAATAATAATGAACTACGATGATCAACAATGGATGACAGACAGAACCTTACACATTTCACAGGTTTTACCTCGCCTGGTCATCCTGCAACACTTCGATTGCTTGTTCAAAAATTTCTCGCGTGTGCGTCACACCAAAGATCTCTGCTGCCCTCTTGATGTACAAATTAAACATCTATTAAGCGAAAAGAAATAGAAAAATAAATGCTTCTCTTTATATGCGCAAAAACAAAATTGGTAATAACATTCAATCCGACTATACGAAGTGTCCTAGCTCGTTTTACTTACCTCAAACTGCTCTTCAGGAAAAACTCCTTTGGTTGCTCGATCGTAAATAGCCATAGCATGACGAGCTAAACCATGGTCTTCTTCTAGCTTAGCATACATCAAATAAAAAGCTGAAAAAGAATGAGATAATAGCGTCTGAGTGAAGTCTTATCTAGAATATGACGTAAAATCGTATATGATGGTTAGAGGTTACCTACTTTTAGCAAATTTTGCTGGGCATCCATCAAGAACTTGTTCAAACAAATCTCTGGCTCTTTCTATCTTGCTACCACCCTACATAAATACACATGGATGACGAGGAATTGAAAAAAACAAACAAAAAAACAAATGCTGTGTTAACTGAATATTACTTATGAATGGGGTACTTACATATCGTCTAATGAACTTGCTCAGATACGTATTCCAAATGTCATACACATTAGGCCATTTGAACATTGCTACTCCTCGCTCAAAAACCTGCAGTAAACAAGCTTGCTGTCAATAAAAATGAAAGTAAATGCGTCGTGAAAACTTGAACATTTTTTTACTAACCTTAAAACTTTCCTCAAAGTAGCGATGTTCTTCCAGGAAAATGGCGTAATTGATTATGATCTGAGGATTGGCTATTCGGAGGTCTAAAATACGACTATAAACAGCCTTGGTAGACTGGAAAGTTCCAAGACTTTCCTCTAGATCAGCATACATTGACCATAACTTCAGTGACTTATGTACACGTTTTTGCACTGTTTCTCCCTGAGAAATAACAAATACATAATGATTACTTCTATCCAAAAAAAAGCTAATATGCAAAAAGCTTTCCAAAGTTTCTTTTAAGACTAATAAATATTTTATTAAGTTGCACTTTTTATTTATCGTGTTAGGCAAGACCCCTACCTGATCATAATAGTCTGTTTTTGTGGATGGAACTGCAGTAGCTTTTCTCATCAGCTCTAAAGCACGTTGGTAGTTTCTGGAAGTAAAAATGGTTATGAACATAATCACACCACATACAGGGTACATGGACAATTATTTACGTGAAGACATTCAGGCTCACCACTTACTCATGTCTTATTTCCATCTCAGCATATTCACACCAAACACTGGCCAAATCATCAACGTGCCTGTAGTTCACTTTTGTTGCTTTGTCAAAGATAACCCTTGCTTCAGCTATCTGCTTGTGTTTCTCATAAAATTTAGCAAACTCTATCCATATAGTATGGAGTTTCCCAGTAGCAAGTTTAGGATCAACAGTCTGTACTGCTTCTGTGAAGGTGTTTATGATTTCTTTTGGCTTGCCTTCATAAAGCTTAACTCTCTTGTGCCATTCATGGACATTGTGTGGGTTTTGACGCAGGAGAACACTATACACAACAAGCTACGTTAAGCTATAGATTTACTTAAATCTTCTTATTAGATGCATCTCTTAAAGCTTTAGACTGAGGTTCATTTCCACTAATTTTGATTTTAAAGTACTGAATGTAATGAATGCGATGAAGATTAAAGGAATGACTGTAGCAGGAATAGAATACCATAGGATCATTAAGAGTCAATGTACAGTAGAAGGTATAAGAATAAACAAGAGAAAACATAGCACACAAATAATAGATTGAGGATGAAGAAAGAAAGACGGAAAGGCAGACAAGCATGCACAATGAATTTATGATTATTACTAGAATCATGAAGGTGAACATACATACCTACTCAGTAGCAATGGACGTCTGTCCATAAGATTTTCAAACCTGGCCAGCCGGAGTTCTAAATCAATGTCCTCTGTTCAAATCAATAGATTTCTTTTGTTAGGAATACAGTATGTGCTGATCATAATTGTTTAAACACCAATATCATAGCACCATCAATACAAATACAAAGTTATGACACATGATAAGATTAGAAAGCCCATGTCTTTTTACCTTCTTCTGTAGCACCCATCTCAGCAGTGGTTTCCATTTTAGCATTGATCATACTCTCTTCAAACTGGGCATAAGCATCAAACACCTTGAGAAACAAACATCAAAAGTGTTGTGCATTCAACAAAATAGTTGGGTCTGGATGTAAAGGGTGTTTGATGGATGAGGGGATTATGAATGGGTAGTTGAGTAGAGCTGCCACTCATTGTGCATCCATACACTTTTGCCCCTAGAAATGGGATCCATGTATCTATATGGTTGACAGAGGGGAGTAGAGTATTCTACACTTTTGCCCCTAGAGATGGGATCCATGCATCTATATGGTTGACAGAGGGGAGTAGACTATTCTACACTTTTGCCCCTAGAGATGGGATCCGTGCATCTATATGGTTGACAGAGGGGAGTAGACTATTCTACACTTTTGCCCCTAGAGATGGGATCCGTGCATCTATATGGTTGACAGAGGGGAGTAGAGTATTCTACACTTTTGCCCCTAGAGATGGGATCCTCAGTCAATGAAATGGATGTGTGCCATACCTGTCCAAAATCTCTAACAGTCATGACAGTCTGTATTGCTTCTTCATAAACGTCCCTTGCCTGGATAATGAAGAAAAACCAGACTCACAATGTTTAGAGTAAGATTAAGGATGGGCTTCCTGTAGTAAGTAAATTGCTTAGCTACCTTTTCAAAATGTCCACTGCGAATGTAAAAATCAGCAAGTAGACACCACAGCTGTCCAAGACTGTCAGTAAATTTGTGCAGCCCTCCTCTGATTATGTCTGCTACCTTGAGACTCTTGATCTTAGTAGGATTTTTAGAAATCAGCTCACATAAATCATGCCATAACTGTAATCAATTTAAAATAAAGTAAAAATTATATTAAGCTTATTAATCATAGTAACAACTGTAGAATCAATCAAATCAATACAATATACATGTACTAATTTTTTACACATGTAAAGACATACCTGATGGTTAGATTTTCCTTCTTTAGAAACAAAGTTTTCCTGGAATATATGAAACAATAACATACAAAGCAGTTTTAAAACAATGAAATGCTCAGATGCAATCATACAGCATCAAATACTTTAGCACTCTATGCTATGCTGTAATACCTTGTTTACTATTGTAGCCAGTCTTGTGGCTGCTTCATCTGTCCACCCAATATCAACAAGGTATTTCACATATTCTTCTGTGTTTTCAGGTTGAAGCTTAAGAAAGAAAATAGCATTCAATATCATGCAAAATGAAATTCCTAATAAAATTTATTCACTTCAATTACAATAGAATACAATGTCCTGTAGTATCTTGTTACTTACTTTAAGGTATCTTCTGTATACTCTAACTGCTGTCTCATGTATTGGGTACTTGCGCACAAACTTGAGGTACAGGGGCCAAATTCTATAGTGCTGTGTGATTGGAAGTGCTCGCAATGCTCTGTCAAATACTCTCCTTGTCTTTGTGATCTTGCATTGATCAACTAAGAACTGACAATAATCAAGCCAGATCCTAGGCATCTGGAATAATAATAATATGATAGATAATTAATATTAGTTGTACTAGTATTGAGGAGGGAATATTTTATGGATAATGCTTTATACCTTATGCATGAATACAAGTGATCTCTCAAAAGCGTTGTTAACATCCTCATAAACTGGATCAGTCAAAGGCCTTCAAAAGTACATAATAGCATCAAAATCAGTTGAAAAAATAAGAAACTTTTCACAATATTGCAGATGTAAAACTTTTATCAAGGGTTTATTGTGATCTAGATGAAGGGTGTAAAGTGATACGTACAATGGTAAATTTCAAATAAAATTCAAGCTATTAATATGACTTACTTTCCCTTGACTTGTTTTCTCCTGATCCTTAAGTAGTTATACCAAAGTTTGTAACTAAAGAGATAAAACAAGATTTACCTCATAAGAATATGAACAACATTATGAACAAAAATCTTTCCTGTATAATCCAATCCATTGTTGGATAAAATGTTTTCCACCATTCCCAAGAGGCTCAAACAGATGAAGACAAGGCAGCCATGTTGGTGGTAAAAGCAAAACAAACTAATAGACCTCTTTAGCTTTGTATGCAAATTGCTCATTTCAGACCATGTGACATTCTCTTGGGAATTGTTCTTTTATGATGAACATTTTGAAATATTATAGTCAATTTATGAACTTCAAAACAAAGTTTCCAGCTTGCTTACCAGGGAAGTTCAGAACTTCGCACTTTCGCCAAATAATATGACGTGTGAAGAAAATATTTGATGCTTATAAGAATTTCTAATCAACTGAGATCAATAAAATTAGAATATTTTGTAGTTTAGTTCAGTAAAGATGATATTTCTGAACTTCTGTGCCAGGCAAGTTGGGAACTTTGTTTTGAACTTTGCAAGTAAACTGGCTAATTGCCAACTAACTTGTGAACTTCGTAATGTACTTTGGAATTTCCCAATGAATTTGGCAACCCGCATGGGCAGTTATGTGAAATTAAATGTAACATATGAAAGAATCAACTCCCAAGAGTAACATCACATGGTCTGAAATGGGTAAACAAACAATGAAGCTAAAGAGGTTTATTGAAGATTACATGGCAGTGGTGCTGTAGCATCCATACCTCCTGTTGGTGGGATAAGCTATGTGCATACATCTTACCTAAGTCTTTTTGTAAGAAAAACAAGTAAGAAAACATAATGAAATTATATTTTTTACGAAATAAATACCTTCCTGGAAGCTCTTTGAGTGCCCGTTCATACACCATATTAATAGCTGTCTTGGATCCAGCTTTAGACTTATGTTCAATATATCGCATCCAACATTTGACTGAATATGGGTTGCGAATGATCTCCTCTTCATAAGGGAGATCTTCCTCCTCCTGTAATGGATTGTATTAACAACATTAATAATACTGATCTTAATACCAGCAATAATTTCACACTGATTTGTGAATCACTTATCTATTGTATTAAATCAATATTAAGCTTAAAAAGGGGTTTGCTCTTGACATTACCAACCTGGGAGAATTTTATCTCTTGGTTTGCCCCAAGGCACAGATATTTTAACTTTGTCTTTAATTTATATTTGGGAGGTGTATAAAATAGGTAATCCAGTTGGATTTGAATAAATTTGATTCATTTTTCTGTCCGGAGGGTAGAAAGTTTAACAGGAATTATTGAGAATTAACAGTACAAAAAGATGACAGAGAAACAATGTACTGACAGTAAGCTTAAAGCTTATTTATCACGTGTCTTGGAGGTAGGACTTGTTCTCAATAACTTACAATTATCAGTGTTTTCCCTTTACTTGAAGACTCAGGCATTGTTGAAATATTCTAGACTTAGTCGTTTAGTATCTCAAATCCTAAATTGCCTTTAAGTATCGTTCGGTCACGGAATTTACAAACAAATAATGAACCATGAAAAAACAGAAACGAACGAAATTCCAAAAAAACTAACTGCGGTCAGCTGTTTTTTCTGTTTGAGCTTGCGCACAACCTACTTTTCCCAGTCTTTTTCATTCATCAGCTGATCTTCCAGTAACGCCTGCTAGAAGTTTACTCTGTGAAGTGAAGGGAAGGATCAGTATACTACAAGGGGTTTGAAAAATGAGTGACTTACCTCCAGGATGGGAAGTTAGAACTTCTAAGTCTACGGGAAAAGAATATTACTTCAACAGGTTAACAAACGCGAGTACTTGGGATCGACCAACGGAAGCAGCATCAGATCAAGTACGTGCCTCTCACCTGCTGGTAAAACATCGCGAGTCAAGACGCCCTGCCTCATGGAAGTCTGATAAAATCACTCGAAGTAAAGAAGAAGCTCTTGAAATCATTAAAGGTTTGAGATTTCATACTGAAAATCTTTAATTATGTTAGAACTGGGATATGTGAATGCAATGTCAGGTTCATGGAGTTTGGAGGAAGGTAGATGGAGTGGGGCAGTAGCGACATACTCTCATCTCTCCCCCTAAAATTCATCTGTCCACTCAATAAAAGTTGAAACATAACCGGAATAATCTAATATTTGATGCACCCCTCCCCAGTCCTCCTCTTACACTACGGGACACCTGCTGTATTGCTAGGAGGATTCTATGTTTATCATGTCCTTTAGTTTACTAATTCATTTGTTAAGGCATACCATATTTTGAATTTTGATCCGCCAATGATTCTTTGTTAATGATTAATTTATTCTTTGTTAATGATTAATTTATTCTATTCCTCTTATACGATATTAATAGACTATCAAAAGCAAATTCAGTCTGGTAAAGCAACGCTGCCTGAATTGGCAAAGACTGAGAGTGATTGTGGTAGTGCCAAGAAGAATGGTGACCTTGGATATTTTGGGAGAGGACAAATGCAAAGTATGTGACAAACATTTTGTGCATAACTGAAAAATTTCTCGTATCCTTTCCAAGAGAAAATGAACTCCCACCCAACCCCAATTTAAACAAGACCAAGCTGATTTGTGTCAAACCAGGTCTCATAAAAATTTGTAATTTTACACTCAGACTTTTTACGCTTTATTTCAGAACCATTTGAAGAAGCAACGTAAGTTAACACAGAACATTTAGGAACAGTTTGCTCTCTTACTACCCATGCAAAGCTACATTATACACTGAATCTGTTTTTCTTTTCCAGATTTGCTACCAAGGTTGGAGAGATGAGTGGACCAGTTTTTACTGATTCTGGAATCCATTTAATCTTAAGAACAGCATGAATTAGTAAATGTCTTCCTCTTCAAATCAAAATGTCAATTTAGACCCTATCTAGCTTATCTGGTCATGGAAATGCATGTAACCTAGTTATAAAATAAGTCAAAATAAATGGCATCAACTAGAAAATATTACTGTTACAGTAATAGTGTAAGTAAAAAATACACAACCTTACTCTTTTTTCTGATTTAGTGCTGCCTTGTTTTGTGGCTCAGAAATAAATGCAATAAAAGAACTTTCTTTGGGTATGGTTTTATTGACAGTAAATATTAATATATCAATAACCCTAGAAAGTGATTTCAATAAACCTGTTATTTATACTTCAAGTCTCATTGAACATGGACAGTGGATCCATTCTGATTGGGTGTAATGTTTTAGACTTCACACCAGGGTTAATTTCCCTCTTAAAAAAAGTAGGTTGAAGTATAGTATTTAATTCAAAAAAGAATGCCATGTGGTATGTAATAAACATCATCCAAATCCAATGAGGTCAGCACCAACGAGTGAGGGGCTTAAACATTTTATTATCTTGTCTTACACAGGGTAGTGAAAAATGATAGATAAAACAAAAAGAGAATCTCTTCTAGTTCCATATCTAAGTTTGCTCATATACACCTTTTTCATCATAGCCAGAAGCAACAAGTTGAAACAAAAGCAAACATCTATGTTAAGGATCTTAAATGAGTTTTTGGACACACATTTTAATGAAACAATGTTTTTTGAGGTTGCCTGTGTTTGTGTAAGAGTAAAAAAAATATCAGCACATATGTGCATTGAACATCCCTAGTGTGAGTATTTCTGGATATACTGGTGGGTAGATTTAAAAACTTCATACACCTTACTCATATCTTCAACATTAGAGTGGGATTCTGTTATATATCATGGTAGAGGAAGACAAATCAGTTGTCCAAGTTCACTACAAGATGTTTTGCAAATATGCTTTTTTGTCTGCATGAATGATGCTGGAAAAAATTTTCATGTTACTGCCTTATATTAGCTTGTATTTCTTGGTTTGAGTCAACTGGCCTTGTCAAGTTTAATAATACTAGCCTCTTGACTTACCCTCAAAAGATATGAATAAGGTGTATTGTAACATCATTTGTCCTTTTAATACTGTTTAGTATTGATCATGAAATATTGATCTATATTAAGACTCAACACCATTTTCAGTTTTCCCTTTAGAATCAGAGTCTTCATTGTCATCATTATCTGTCTTTTGCTTCTTTGCTTCAGGTGCTGAATCTTCACTGTTGATCTCAGATTTTCTTCTTTTGGTTTCTGCTGCTGCCTCTTTTTTGCCTTTCTGTTCTTTCTTGAATGCTGGAATGTTTGTTTTAAAATGAATTATTTCATTGTTGATGTTGCACTAATCCAAAATGTTACTAAGCCATATTTAACTGCAATACTCATCCATGTCTCACCAGTAAGGTTCTCCTTAAGTTTTGGAATAAATTCTTCAAATTCCATTTCTTCTAAAGCTTGAAATACATCTGCTGCAGTCAGCGTTTTTCTTTTCCCAGAAGTGGCAATATTGTTAGCACTGAAATGAAGTTCAGTTTGTCATCAAAATCAGGGCAGGGTTATCACAAAGATCAAAGAAAAGCTCAAGGTAATTTATTTTACTTTGATAACAGGGGAGTGGTTATACAATTCTCCTGACCCAGGGGCTCATGTAAAAAGCACTCAATTGGTGTGCCCTTTTAATACCCCTCTCTCCATCAGTGCTCCATTTTGTGAGTATTTAAAGTTAATTAAAGCCACACAGAATGGAAAGAAGTTGCAACAAAGATTTGAGGTCACTAGCATTCATGATCCTTCATAATTTCTCCAAAGTGAGAAAAAGGTGGCAGTTCCTTGGTAGTTCCCTAAATTTTGTCTACATCCCACCCCTGATATTGAAAGTCTTCCCCAGTATCCCTTATTAAGGTTATGTGTGCATGTGAAGCATGTGCACAAGAAACAAGTGACTGTTTATTAATAAGAGGGACACTGGTGCAAATAGATGGACAGCATTTTTTAGGCTCAAAACGAGGGGGCTAAGAGAGAAAATTGATGGGGAGGTCACCAAAATTTATGCAAGTAAAATTCAAAATGCACCAGTCCCCACTTCCTCTAATTAAATAAATAAAGCAAGTAAAATGATAATAAAATGATACAGACCATGATGTTGCATAGAGAACAAATACACTTGCAGCCTTTCCAATAGCTGATCTGGCTTCTTTAGCGATGTTAACCCCATCAGGTAGCTACCAAAGAATGACATTTAGTACTTAATGACTGGTTACAATGGAAACAGTGAGATTTGTTTATCTGAGATACTCTGTAGCACCCAAGGGAAATATTGAGGGTTAAGGGTAAACAAATCTCAGTGTTTTCCTTGTAACCAGTCATTAACTGTTTTGTTATATCCCCCTAGTCAAACCAATTAATGACCTACTTTAAAAAGGTTTTATTAGAAAAATGTCAAGTGACATGAATAATGTTGAATCACACTTAATTCCAATGGACTTCAAAATGATCATATGCATTTATTCCCCTCACACACTTCAATCACATGAATTTAATACCTTCATGGGAGTTATAAGGATTTGATGCCTGCCACATGACATGCAATCAACCAATGAGAAAACGATTTTGACTAGGGAGATGTAACAAATCTATATCATGTCACGTGGTCTTGTCTATCAAGAATTATTTTATGCTTCAATTGATAGCTTCTCACCACATCTTTTACCAATCGAGCGATAACAGCATTTGGTAAGTTTAAGTCTTCTGCTTTTTCTGCCATATTTATTATACTCTGAAAAACAGTGTAAAAGAAATGTTGGTTCAATTAATTATTATTCATTTTCTTGTACTTTTCTTTAAAAAGCTCAAAGAAAAATATACCGCACTTGAATAGTCATTCAGAACGAACGATAACTAAGGAAAATGACCAAGCAAAGCAATAAGATTACCTTGACTACAGAAGATCAAACAAAAGATTAAGAATACACATCAAATTCTGTAAGATTTGGAAATGTTTTCCTTCACATTCGGTTTTCCCGCGATAATGGCTGAATAAAATATAACAGCGTTTTCTATTGGCTAAAGAGATATAAAAGCTGACCAATTGAAAGTCTCGTTTTATTTTTGACTTTTATTAATATTTTTTATTACGATAATTTTCATGGATTTAGCTAAACTTCTGTTACTGTAAATCCTATCGTTAATTAAATGATTTTTGCTTCACTTGAAAATCCTTCGTTCTTTTTACTTCTTATTACTGTTTAAGAAAGTGATATTTGGTCAGCTGGCGCATCAGTGTCAGGCATGCGCACTGGTGTTGGGGTCAGTGATTCGCCGGGAAGAGAAACATCTTGATATCTGGAAAGTTCTTCCGTTTAAACGAAAAGTCAAGCAAAAGGACTCATTTACTACCACAATTTGCGCTTTAATAATTTATTTTATCTACTAATATCAAAAGACAAGTATTGTGGTACGTAAGAAAAGAACTCAAAACGGTTTTATTTTGTCTTAATCTCGAAAGATATGCCTCTAACCTAGTCGGGTTTTACAAACACCATCCTTTTCACGAAACAGCTGCTTTTCACTCATGCCTCATCATATTCAACCTTCGTCTTAACACTAATTTCGCTATTCTATCACGTCTTACAGATCGCTGCTCATTGAATCGTGCAGGGTATTTGAAATATAAAGATGAGCAGTTCAGAAGAAGTGTCAT
Source organism: Stichodactyla mertensii (assembly GCA_011800005.2). NCBI lineage: Eukaryota > Metazoa > Cnidaria > Anthozoa > Actiniaria > Stichodactylidae > Stichodactyla > Stichodactyla mertensii. The sequence goes on along the minus strand of JAAAQI020022235.1, from coordinate 37,169 downwards.
GGATCTCATGGTTTTGTGGGCTCCGTGGAAACGAATTCTTCTGTGAGGTAAACAAGATCGTCTGCTTGTCGTACTTTAATTTAAAGCTCGCACATGTTTAACACTTTCTCTTTCACTTTTTGAGAAGATGTGAAATGAAATGTAAATGTTCTTTAAACATTAGCATTCGAATGTTTTTTCAATCAAAAATAGTGTTAAGACGACGCAGTTTATTAAATGGAAGACATATTTTGTTTTCCTTAACACACCCAGTAAAAATAATCAACTTTACATTCCTCATTCTGAGTGTTTTTATTTATTTTTATTTGTTTGTTGTGAGGTCAAGTACTTTTCCCATCTTATTCACAAATCACATTTACCTCAGTGATAGAAATATTTCAGTTTTTTAATTTGACTCTTCTAATTTTGCAGCATTGTTTTCCTTAATTAAAGTACATAACAAATCATCAATACCTAAATATTTTTCATTCAATAACTTTTGAGTTGTAAGAAAATAAAAGTTTTCACCTAATTACCTGGAGTTGCACAAGTTAATAAAAAAAGGTCCACTTACTGTGCCTGTCCACGTATAGGTTGATGAAGATTATATCCAAGATAAGTTTAACCTGACTGGTCTAAATGAACAAGTTCCACACTACAGACAAGCTCTGGACATGATCCTGGATATGGAACCAGGTACATCATTAGATGACCTTCTTTAGTGTTATTATTTTAATGTTGGTCCTGATACTGTCTGGTTTTCATTGCAATCTGATACCCATAATCACTAAACATCATTGCACAAATTACTAAAACAATAGAATTCTTAATTATAGATGATGAACTAGAAGATAATCCAAATCAGAGTGACCTTATTGAGCAAGCTGCTGAAATGTTGTATGGACTGATCCATGCTAGATATATCTTGACTAACAGAGGCCTAGCACAGATGGTAAAATAACTTGGCACTATATTTTACTTGCAAACTTTATTATCCTGAGGTATCCTGATTGAGTTTTTTGTTATAGCTCGAAAAATACCAAAATGGAGACTTTGGTCATTGTAGCAGAGTATATTGTGAAAACCAACCAGTGTTACCAATAGGTACGTATGTATACACCTATTTCAAAAAACATTGTCGGTCGGCTATCTGAAATCTGAAATCTGAGTCAGACAATTCGCCAGCGCAAGTCATCGCTCACAGCTGCTGTCGTATTTAGCTATTTACTGATTGCAAACTACTAAAAGATAAAACTTAATTTAACACTAAAACTTATTTTAGACACAAATTAACAGCTCGTGCCCTCAATTCCTCTCAGTTTCAGATTCAGATTTCATATCGCCAACCGACAACGTTTTTTGAAATAGGTGTATATATCTGTGCACCTGAATGAAGATTGTTGTTAGTTAATTGTCTCAACAGGTTTTTGACTAGTATATTTTGTTCCACTCTACTATTCATATCAACCACTTTTCATACAAAAGTTTACTGGACTGAAACACACAATCAAGACTACAAGGTAGTTTTGAAGTTTTTTTAAAAATTTGTATCTGGACACCTTGTTTGAATGCTTTGTGTTTGACCAGTGAACCAATATATGGAAAGTTATCAATCAACTTGTGTGTTTGAAATGTCAGTATTATTAAATCAAGGCATTGTTGTCAATGCATCTGCACCTTGGGAAACATTTGGGGACAATGAATATAGATGACAGTACAGAAATAAAGGTCACCTGTCTTGTTTACTTTTCAATCATCAGGCTTATCAGATGTGCCTGGAGAGGCAATGGTCAAATTGTACTGTCCAAAATGCATGGATGCATACACTCCAAAGTCTTCAAGACATCATCACACAGATGGTGCCTATTTTGGAACTGGTTTCCCACACATGTTGTTTATGGTACACCCAGAATATCGACCCAAACGGCCTGCAAATCACTTTGTCCCAAGGTATGAATACAGTCGTCTGATGCCCTTTGCATATTAAAGTAAGACTATCATTAAAATGAATCACATTTATAGGTATACCCATAGTGCTAGTAGACTGTGTGTTAACCCTCTTCCCCCTAGGTATTGCTTGATTTCTTGGGGAGAGGGGAGGGTTGATTTTTTAGACTAGTGGGATTAGTGATCCTCAGTAAGAAATTCTAGATAGACCAAGTGTGTAAAACAGATACACTAGTTGTGTAAAGCAGTTTTTTACATTAACAATTTATGTGTAGTTAATTAGTTTATTATTATTCTTGTGATGTTTTTAGACTGTTTGGATTCAAGATTCATCCAATGGCCTTCCAGATTCAGCAACAAGCAGCAGCACAGCGGGGAAGATCTTCCTCTGCCAGGCCACGTTCAACTAAACCACACTACAAATAACTGCTCAAATCCACATTTAACAGACATCTGTTAGATAACAATGATATTAACCTTTAAAATGTGAATTCCTCAGTATTCAATCTTCATTTACTTTGTCCTCTGTAAGGTTAGAAATATATCAGAATAATAAATTGTATACAGAGCATTTTGGAAAAGCAGTGTGTCTCACTAGTAAACACATCAAGAATTTTTACTTGAAAGAAAATTAATACACATATATCATATATGTTCAACCACTTCTCTGTTTTGAGCAACCTTAAAAATCTCTAAGTTTTATGTGAATTTTCATCACATATTCAATAAGCCCTTGAAATAGTAACAGGTGTTAATAAATCATTACCATAATACTTTGATTTTAGATTTCTTAAAACTATTAAGACTTTAAATGCATGTCTATTAAAGTTCTTTTCATGGGTTTATTGATTTTGTTTCTAATATGTCAATTTATTATATTTAACAACCTTCACACTATGTTTGTTTTACAACCAGTCAATCAGAGTTTTTAGTTTACATTATCAATGTGTGCTGACATCTTTTTTGTTGTTGTAAAAAGTCAAGAAATATTCTTAAGTATGATTAAAGTTATTATCAACACTAAAACTATATTTTATTTTATCAGCTTACACTCTACTTTCCTGAAAGAAAAGTAACTTCAGCTACAGTGTACTTTCCTATAAAGATCTTATGAGTATTTTTGTCACAAAGTCCATTGTTTAGAGACTTCAAAAACAAGTACTTCATATTTTGATAAAGTCAATGATACCAAGAGAAACCTTTTGAAAGGGGTTCACCATGACGAGTGGAGTCTAACACTGCCTTCATAACCTGTATACACCAAATTGAAAAAACACGTCAGGTTCAAAAGGTTCAATCATGGAAGGTAAGACCAAAAGGGGTTATGGGTAAGTACTTTGTAAGGCCCATATTATATGCATAGCATATTGCTTAGTGTTGCAATTCTGGAACATTGGTTGGAATTCTCAAAGAAAGCAATATTCAAGAATTGTAACAATGCTCAACGGATATTATGAGCCTCGTTAACTATTTCCCCAGAATCCTCTCCGGTCTTGCCTTCTGTGATTTAATCTTTTGAACCCGACGTTTTTTTTCGATTTGGTGTTATAAAGTTATTGATACCGTTTATGTATTAACTATTTAAAAAGGTTAGAACAAAAAGGATGCAAGACGATTGGAAAGCAGTATGGATCATGAATCCAAACGCAACAACATCAGAGAAAATGCAAATTAACACTTCCAACTTTTTATATTTTTGGGGTGTGCGTATTTCTCCGTAGCTGATAATTTCATGTATTTAGTTGTTCGTTCATTTTTCTCCCTCCAAGCCAGTTTAATCACATCCTCGTGAACCATGGGGGGGAAATTCTGTCGTTCATTTCTCGCTTCCAGAAAAAAGTGAATTTCAACCTCCAGAACAAGCAGAGTTTAACCCCTGGGTGTCCGAGGATGGCTTAATCGCGTGGTGAATAGTTTATGTCTGTTAAGTTCTTAGTTGTTTATTTAATCTAGCTTTGATAGTCGTATTTCGCGACATTTTGATCTTTTGCACAATAATTCTTTCCGAGAATCTTTGGTTGTCAAGAACATCTTGTCGTTTAGTAACTAATTCTCAGCCAGAATTATGCATTGTTTTAATGGTTATTAATCTGATAGCTAATGCTAAATCTTTCATTCTAACTTCTCCGGTTATTTTTACTGTCTAACCGATGAAAACAAATCACGAAGATATAAAAAAACCTAAAAGAGCAATAAAACTCCGTACAGTAAACCACCACGTTCTTCAAATGCCAAGATTTTCTGTTTTGCAGATTTTTACTTTTCTGTTGTTGATAAGCGCCTGTGTTTACGTGGCTAACCATGTAGCAAGATATCTCTTACGAGGTAAGATTCTCTTTCATTCGCAGGTTGTTTTTTTTTAGAAATGCCACGGTCACATTACTAAATCGATTCCTGAAAGATCCGACGTTAGTCAACAAGCATAGGATCTACCTATACGGAACTTTGCTTGAATTTTCAAATGTGTTTTCTCAACTCCTTATTACCAAGGCCTTGTCAGTATTAAGACATAGCCTTTCATAATAATAAATTTACTGTTTATCAAGCCGGTTCCACACTAGGATGACTTAGTTCATTTAGCGATCTCACCGTACCGTTCTGAAGTTTTCGCAATCATTTATAACTACGCAAACAGCTGTTACCCTATTAAAGGACATGGCTATTAACGACTGCAGCATCCAGAGTTGCACGATTTCAGAAATCATATTACTCAATTCATTTAGTCACCGTCAGTCAGTTCATCTTTACTTGCACATCCAGCATTAAAATCGCATGTAAAGCCGTCCTCATAAGAAAGTGCATGAATGGGAAGCTTCAGTCTACCCAAGTACTTTCTTCTTGAGACGTGAAACTTGAGTTTATTATGCAACCATTTATACAATTTTAAGTCATAGAGTTAACAAAAAGGCACGCTTAAAATCAAAGGAGAAAAAAAGGAAAAATCGGAAATTATGAATGTCAATAAGTTACGTGTGCAGAGATGGTTAAAGTATTTAAATTTTCAAGTCAACCACCTCTTTTTCACTCCCCAATCCCCCTCTTCCGAAAACACACCATGTACGCACGTAAACCACTCAACAGCATCTCACATAATAACCGACGTGCTTACTCTTTAGTCTGTCAAGAAGCTGGGATCACTCAATTCCTTCCTTCACATTCCTGATCAATTTACGATACGTTATCTATTTACAAGGGGAAATCATTCTCAGTCAACTATATGATACTTCTATTCCAGCTACTGCAAATGTTGTAGTGTTTCAAGGTAGATATTCTATGTTCTAACGAGTGTCTGTTTTGCTTTATTTCAGAGGATGGAGGGTACTCCGAGTGGTCTGGCTTTACCGAGTGTTCGCGCACCTGTGGAGGTGGAATACGGTTACGTAGACGTGTCTGTTCAAACCCCTATCCAAGACTGGGAGGTCGTAATTGTTCATTCTTAGGAAAACCAGTTCAAGTGTTCAGATGTAACAGAAACCCTTGTCCAGGTCTGTACTTCGTCCAGCATGTGATAACAAATAACACAAAAACACTCCCTTGAACTGTTATGACAGTTTTAGAAACTCTGCGGACGACCACAACAAACTTTGGTTTTCAACTGAATGACTTCTCAAACTGACCAATATATATGTATTGTAATGTGAACTTTCCTTTCACAGTGAATGGAGGTTATGGAAACTGGCTTCCTTTTGGAGCATGTTCATTGACGTGTGGAGAAGGAACAAAACAAAGACGACGCAATTGTGACAACCCTTTACCTCAATATGGAGGAAAGAACTGTAGAGAAATGGAACTTGGAGAAGACACAGAAACGGTAAAGTGTAACGAACGCAAGTGTCCAGGTAAAGTTGGCAAATAATAAACTGATACCATATTTTATCGTGAGAAAACGTAGTCAGAGTAAATTACACGCAGACAAGGAAAAGCAAAGGGAGCTGAGTTCTAGGTGAGCGCCTAATAAGAATTTAGTGAAATGTGTGCTTTTTTTCAGTTCATGGTGGTTATTCGCAGTGGAGCAAGTTTAGCGATTGCTCAGTCACATGTGGAAGCGGCGTCAAAAAACGTAATCGTAAATGTACCAATCCTGTACCAGACCCTGATGGAAAGGATTGTACAGTACTGGGGCCAAGTGAAGAAAGCCTTCCCTGTAATACAGAAGCTTGTCCAACAACATTACCTCCAACGACAACAACAACAATAAAAACAACAAGCAGCAAACCACTTATCAAAACTGACAAACCGATAACAAAACCTCTGAAACCCACAGCAAAACAACAGAATCCAAGCACCGTTATGACTAATCAATCTACAAAACTTAAATCAGGATCCGTTGAGGACCAAGGCAAAGCTTCCAGTGAAAAGCAACCAAATGTCACCGAGATTCCAACAGCAGGTTCCAAAGAGAGGCAGGAAAAGAAAACTGAAGAAAAACTGAAGGTTACAGAAGAACTCGTGTTGAAGTCCACCGAAATGCCTCCGAGATCCACCGATACAAAACCGAAAACAAAATGAGAACGAAGAACAGAATGAATCAAGAAATGTCACAATCATTTTCTAGGTCAGTATTTAAGGTTTCATCTATCAACGCCAAAAAAACCCCAACCAAACCAAAATAACAATAAAACAAAACAAAACAACAACAAAAGACAGGCATTTTTTGCTGTAAATGTTAACTTGTTTTAACTTCTTTTTGCAGATATATGTAACTGGAATTAATGTGCTCAGTCGGTGTGGTGTTTTGGTTTAATTCATCCTAAGGATTTCAGCAGAAGAAGTACACAGATTTAAGAACCTCTTTAACATCAAAGTCACCTAAGAACAAAACAATAACAAAACTTAGCTTTCCTTGAATAAAAATAAATCATTTGGTGTTCGAGATTATCTCAAAGCTAGGTACAACGCTGAACTACGGAAAGTAATTTGAAGATAAAAATTAATAAAATACAAGTTTTGTTGGGTAAGTGAGCTAAGAGCGCGATTAAAGTGTTGTGGGTCTAAGGACATGCGCAATCTACAGTGTAGTAGCTTTACTAGCTATTTTCCAACTTGTAAGGCCCAAGTCAATCGTCGAACTTTCACATGAACCGAACTCATTGAAAACAATGGATGAGGCGATCGTCTTTGATGTCATTAGGTTCTGCTCATGTGAAGTTCGACGTTTGACCTGGGCCTAAAAGCCGTTTTTTTATGCTCGGCTAAACTCGTTCTGAGGTGCTTGAATACGAGGCTTGCTGGGCAAAAACGTATTCTTTCAATCCGGCAACATGGCCGGCGCATTAGAAAGGCGTATACTGACCTATCTCAGGCAGTCCATCAAATGAAGCCTGTTTAACTGGCTGATAATCGTCTCTCTTTAGTATCAATGGACGTTCAAACCTGGTAGGAATAAATGACAGGAAAACATTTAATAATTCTGAAGAAAACTCTTTATTGGAAGATACTTTTGTCAACTTTGATACTTACGCAAGGCCGCCGTAATTGCTTTCAAAATGCTTTTGTAAATCAGCGAGGATTGGTTGGGAATGAAGTGCAACAAACTGTTGTCGGCAAATCTTTAAGCGAAACAAAGTAAAGGAATAAGATAAATAAACTGATCAGCAAACATAAGCAAACAAATAAAGCTAGAATGAAAGGTGTTAATCAGTTTTAAATTTCAGTCATTCATAACTCGAAAGCATCGATCATTTCATGATTTTACCTTATTCATAACATCGATACTTGCAGCATGAGTCCAGAAACTATCATGTACTGACGTAAAGGTTATTCCTGCTCTCTGCGAGTATAAAGCGCTCAACATCATGTGTGTTGAATCAAGTGAATGAACAAAGTTAGGAGGAAAGGCTCCTCGTTGTTTTCTTGAATCAGGAGGTGATGTAGCAAATCCTTTAGCAGGTATTTCTATACCCTGAAGCTTTGTTCTGATGACTTTAACTGTGCGCTTACAGTATGGTTGACAGACGTACAAGGAAAGTGGTGTGTACCAATCAACCATGTGACCTGTGTATGCTATGTGAGTAGCAGATAGAGCCAGCCAGTCCTGTGAAATGCAATTAGGATGTGATTTTCAGTTAAAGAAAAGAACTTTCACACAAAACCGTAGGAGTACTCACTTGTATTGCTTTGGCTCTTGTAAATAACTGTCCAATGCTCGCAAAAACTTTGCCAACAAGATAAGCAGATGATTCAAAGAGTAATCGTTCGTCGAGATCAAGGTCTTTCAATTGACGTTCAATCTGAAGTCTACCGCCAACGAATGTCACTCCATATACGATAGTCATGACTGTCTGTTTGATGACCTTGCGATTCACTTTACCTTCTAGTTGTAGGGCTATCTTATGACCTGTGTCATGTTAATAGTTATAGAAGTCAGTAATCTGTACTGAGTATATCAAAGTGTATTTCATTATCCACCCTAACCTTTCTCTGCATCATCAAGTCTTGCTACTTCTACTAGTTTCGCCACCTCTTCATACACATCTTGAGGTCGATCAGAAGGCACTAAATTAACTTGTTTGGCACCATATCGGTCACGTCCTAAAGCAGCATAGTGTTGCAGTCCATTACACGACCCATCTTGATGCACAGGATGATGGGATACGTACTTAGTGTGGTCTGGACAACGAACAGCGTTAGCTATTTCTATACAAGTTGCTAACGTCTGCCATGGTTCATCAGCAGACATCCACCAGCGACGACCCTGCAATAAACGAGCGATTCTATCATTAGTACAGTTTGACAGGCTAATAGGTTCCCCGATTTCATGTATTCAGTAGATTAGTGTATGAAGTGAAGATACTCACATCTACCGGGTTATCTGCCGAATCTAAAATCTCATTCATCATTTCATCAGCGTACTTTGCACGTTCTTCCAAAGAAGCCTTCTTTTTCGCACCGTGAAGATTAGTTAAGTGAATCTTTAGCCAGCGTAACCCATCTTGGCCAAGAGGTACACCTTTAGCGAACCTTAACATACCACGACTAAGATCATCCCCTGAAAAATATCACAGCGCAAGTATAGAATCGAGTTTCCAGTAATAAAAGATAATTAAACAGATAGACTTGCTAACATACCAACGTGACAGCAATGAGGAGGAATGGGATACACTCGACCGCGAAAATCCATATTAAGAGGAAGCCAGAACACGTGATCCCTGAAGTGATTAGCAACTGACAGCTTGTATAACGATGACATTCTCAGACTGTATTGCTCACGGGCCAACTTTCGTGTTCTTCGACGTTCTTGTAAGAATTTCATTCGTTCTTCAGGAGTAAGTTTTGTTCTGTTATAAAATAACCTTCATTACTTTTATATCAAGAAACGCAGAGCTAGTGTTGGCACTGATATCACAGGACTTACTTGTCACGGGGCTCCATCATGTCTGGTTGTACGACTGGTCCTGGAATAGCAAGATCATCATTGCCACCTTCATTAAACATGCGGATAGCTAAATCTAGAATACGATCATTTGTCTTCCATGCGCATGCGCCAAGGAAGTTTAAAGCATCGAATACAGCACATAACTGCTTCCTGTCACACTTCTTCTCCAACAAACGATCTTGCTTACCATCATCTTCCTGGTTAGTGCGCATGAACTGAACTGTAAAATGAATAAAGATTGTTATTTTCAAAAATAAAAGCATTGATGTTTGCACAGACATTTACCCATTAACAAACTTCTACCTGGTTGTATAAGAAATGCACCATCCCTGACATCTCTCCATGGTCTTGGTGGAACTAACATCGGTACAGAAGTGGTTGCCATGACAATACTGCCATGGTCAGCTAGATAGCCCTTAAATAACTTACAAACAACTTGGTGTGGTTTAATGACACCAATTTTGCGTCGTTCCCTGAACTCATAAGTATGGTAGAAAGCAGAGAGTAAAGACTCTGGTTTATTGTTAAACAAATTGACATCAATCGTAACTGACTGAAGAAGAAGATCTATCAGAGTGCATCCACACTGAAATATGAAAATAAGGTGAGGTTAATAGGAGTTGATGGGTGTATAGGAGTTGATGGATTATGGGAGTTGCTGGGTGTACAGGAGTTGCTGGGTGTACGGGAGTTGCTGGGTGTACGGGAGTTGCTGGGTGTACGGGAGTTGATGGCCATACTAACCAGAAGTTTTGTAGCCCAGGGCCAGTCTGAGGTTTCCTGCTGTAAGCAAGCTTCATAAGGTCTACCCAGATCTAATTCATCCCAATGATCTCTTGCCATTTTCTGTGAGGTTAACTGCTCATCCACCGCATATTTGAAGTAGTCTGAATAGATATTCTGGATCTAGAAGTACAGAAGATAAGGACTTTAAACCAAAGGCCCTGTCTCCCATCCCTTCCTTAACCTGTATATGAGGAACATTAAAGAATCTGTTGAACTATTCGCATAAGAGTAGGGAATTGTCTCCCAGTTCAGCAGTCTACCCCAATGGAGACAATGTACTAATACACTACACTAGATTGTAAACTGTGTGGCTGCTGATGACACCATAAAATGAGACCTTCAAAGTCCTCCACTGACAATGATTGTAAAGCACATTGAGACTTGCATGAAATGTGCTACATAAGTACCCCATTATTATTATTATCAATTTAAAGATAAAGGATAATCCTAATGTATGTGACCATTATGAAATAATCAGTCATATAACTATTGACTTACTTTCTTCACAACACCAGCCTTTTCCCGTTGCTTGACAAAATACTTAGCATTTAATGCTGACCCAACAGCACCACTAAGGCTATGCAGAGGTACTCCCTCAATCTGTCCTTTGATGTAAAAGATAACTTGATCCAGAGTGAGCTCTGCTAGCTCTTCTGCATTGAAGTCTTGGAAAAATGGGGCATACCTTGGTCTTAAAGACTTAACTGAAAGAAAAGTCATAATCTAAAAAACTTGTGTAAAGGCAAGTTACCATCCAATCTATACCATCAGCTGATGAAGAGCAGTAGCAGTTGAAATGCAACATTCATCCACAAATGCAGGGTTGTGAGACTATTGAATAAGTATTGCCTATTAATTTAGAATTTATCAGTTTTACTAATTTGAGGTAAGGAGCTTTCATTTATTAGCACATGGGGGGTCGGCAAAATTGCAGGGGGTTACATTATTTTGAGAAAGTGGTCAGGGGGGGTTATCACATATTGAGAAGCTTTTTTTTGGGGGGGTTTGATTGAAAGTTCATGTTTTTTTAGTATGAACTAGAAATAATGGAAAGTTATAGTGCTTGAAAGGGGGTTATTCCGGGCAAAAAACCCTTGGAAATAAATTCGGAAAAATTAATTTCCGACCTTGCTGGGATTCGAACCCACGACCTTCGGATTTGTACTACCGATGCTCTACCAGCTGAGCTACAAGGTCAGACTGGGAGCAGACCGGGGTGAAATAGATGTTGGGTCACGGTAATTGAAGTGAACTATATGAATATTGAAAGGGGCCAGTTATGCAATTGTTGCCTCTACAATGGAGGGGGGTTGGGTTATGTTTGTAAAGCTTTCCATGTGATTTTGCTGATCCCCCCCATGTGCTAATAAATGAAAGCCCTCAGATGTATAGTTTTAATGGCTAGACTCAATTATACTACTCACATTTTCCATCTTTAATTTCTTGAAGTTCCACTTCAATTACTTCCATCAACACTTTCTTCCATTTTTGTCTCCATTCTTCATACATTCCCTTCAACTTTCTTGTATGCTCATCTTGTTCCTGTACTTCTTCTATAGACTTTATCACTGTTACTCCACATAGCTCTCTTGCTAACTGTTCTTCCAATAATGCTTTAAGTTCCACTTCACCAAACTTTTTTTCAAATGTCCCTTTATAGGGAGCCATATTGTCATTCCTCCCTTTTGCCATGTTGTCATAAAGTGGTTTTATGAGAGAAGGATAGTGGGTTTTATGGAATTCAGGGGGAACAGTTGCCTGGTAATTAGGTTTTACTAGCGTTAAAGCATATATTACTCCCTTTGCTTGGTTTTCTGTTAATGAACATTTATAGAATATGTGTTCTGTATCAAATCCCTGTTGGGAATAAAAGTTGTAAAACCATTACCAAATATTCACTTTTATGTAAAAAAGGCCCAACTACACTACATATCACTGTAGCTTTATGATAGATGGTAAGTGTATTGTAGTTATACATACCTTTTCTTCCATCTCGTTGACAATTTCTTTAACTTTTTCAGTCTCGTTAAACTTGCCATAACCGTGCAGTAGTGCTGCATATGTAGATATGTCAGGTTCAAGACCTTCATTCTGGATTAATTTGAAGGTCATCTTAACACTCATTAAATTCCCATGCTCAGCCCATCCATGAAGCATTTTATTAAAAGAATCAATTTCAAAGCGTTTACCTATCCTCAAGTACCTATTAAAAAGCTTTTGAGCTTGATGAACCTGTGAAAAAAATTGAAATAAGGATCACTAACTTTTAATATCACATTCTTAAGCCCAGTTCAGAGGTCCAACTTCTGCCGTGTTGAATTCAATGTAAATGAGATGAGTAGAAACAAAAGATTTGACTAATTTGCATTAGATTCGACATCTGAACTGGGCCTCCAAGTGAATGAAAGTTGAACAGCAATATGATGAAAAGAATTTCTTCATCAAATAATCTCACCTGTCCTAAGCTAAGGAACCCATTTATCTCAGCAAGAGTGCTAACTTCATACAATCTTGCTCCTATTGTTCCTTCTCTGTACTTCATGCCAACCCTCCCAGCAGCAAATTCCTTGTCTGTGGATGATACTTCGTGTAACAGTTCAACATTGCTTGTATCATCTGCCTCTAAATATCTATCATCTGTTATTATAACTGAAGCGTCATCAGCTGAAATTAACATATCTTTAACTTCTTGGTCAGAAAACTGTTCTGTTTCCAATGAATCAATACCTTGTTGCATAGCCTTTTGTTTTTCCCCATTCAATACACTAATTTCTTTGTTTTTTGTTTCAATTTCTGCAATAGCAGACGATTGTTTTTTCTCATTTTTAATTAAGATATTTGCCTTTCTTGTCACGTTCGTATTCTTCTCTTTCGTGTTTTTGATTTTATCTTTTCCATTACCAAAAGTTGACTCATTTTTCGTCCTTTCCAATCCATCTTCCTTCCTTGTAGTTTTTCTGGACTGCGTTCCACTTTGGCCTGCTTTCTTAGGAATGAGAGCAAGGTCAGAACTACCTATTGTGGACTTTGAATTTTTAGTTACTCCCGAAGAATAATGTCTAAAATAAAACTGGTTGAATTCTGTAAAGGAAACGAGCAACATTAGCTTGTCAAGTGTCTTTGGCACACGTGGAAGACAAATTAACAAATATTGACGAAAAGGGAAATAAATTGAGCCTTTAATCGCACGATGGTTACTTTTCTCCTGGTGAATATTAAATTTTTATATAATTTCAATAGTACGGTCACAACATGAATGAATAGATTGAAAGTGATGCATGCAGCAAAATGTTGGCCGAAACATTACGCATCTTCTACACCTTAATTCAGAAGTGTATTGAGCATTAAATAACCTACCTGTTTGAACAAGATGGTATCTCTTACATATTGGATTTAAATACTTAGATTGCTGACTGGAGGAACGAAGAAAAGCTCTTAGTAAAGTCGCCATAGTTCGTCCGCCATGTTGGATCAACAAGCCTGCACTACTATCAACCAGCGGTTTGTATAGTTTTGCGCACACGCACGCGCGCGCACGCACGCACACACACACGCACGCGCACGCGCACGTGCACGTGCACGCGCACACACACACACACAGGTGCGCAGGGACACAGGGGATTATAATTTTTTCTACTATAAAATTATATATCTATAAGCCTTGACAACATGGAACTTCACTTTTTATTTAATATTATAAACGAATCCTTCTAAATCATTCTGCTGTTAGAGTCTTCTTTGGGGCTGTCAGGCAAGAGAGGTGATGTAACATCCAAAGTGTGCAATTCTGCATGCTGTAAATCTTGTTTAAGTACAAACAGAGTCAACAAAAACAATGCAGAGCTTAAAACATATAAACCAGGGAACAAAATGTACAATGCATTGCGTAGACCAAGTGACTTCTTGATGATTGGTACAAGAAGTGGAACATTTCCTCCAATGATGGAGATAATGAAGAGATAATAAGCCACCGACGCAGTACGTATTGTGTTGGGGACCAACTCTACCACCACAGCAAGAGTAACACCAACCCACATTTCACCAATGATATTGGATGGAATAAGACTGATGAAAGCCCAAGGAGGTTCAAGAAATAAGGCTCCAGCTGCAAAAGGTGCTGCTATAATCTATGAATAACAAAATAATTAGTGTTAGTAACATAAAACATACAGTATAGTGCTAAGTGTGTTGCCACAACAACATTAAGGAAAGCTGAGGTTCATATTAAAAGTATCAGTAACTCATATAAGTATCTGAAGGTATTGAAAACTAACTTATTTATGATTTACTAATTTTTAGAATTTGCCTAAATGAAGCCACTGTATACACTTATTTCAAAAAATGTTTTTGCAGTGTTGATTGACAATTGACAATAGGAAACAGTAAGAGATGTTGGTAAATTAAACTTGAATTAATTTATTCACATGAGAACATCACACACATATTGACCTGCAGAACTGAGGATAGTATGGAAAGTTGTACCACAGTACCATGAATAAACCAATTACAATTAAAAGTACCGATGTCCCTTGTGGTCTCCTATTGTCAATTGTTAATTGATCCTGCAACAAACTTCTTGAAATAAGTGTATATACTGTAATATGGGGCTAAAAATCCCCTTTGCAAAACACTCCACCAAATCCCTAGCCCTTAACCCATCAACAAGTGACTTGTAAATAGTAAGGTTATGGTCATCATAAGAGTCTTCAATGGTCCATTTATAACCCTCTGATAAAGGATGAAGACTTATGGAGAGGTGAGACCACCATTTTATGTGATCAGCAAAGCCTTACCTGACTACCAACAAGAACCCATATTCTTGCATAGGAACCTCGATTTTTAACCAGTCTATCTGAGATAAACCCTCCAAAGACCACACCAAATGAACCACCGACCAAGGGAATCCAACTCATGTACTTGCCAACATCAGTATCAGGATAATACTTGTTGAAGTATGGTTGTGTATTGTATGCCCACACGTATCCACCTGCATTACGTATTGCTCCAGCAACAAACAGGATGATCAATGAGGGACGCAAGAACGTCTTGAGCATAAGCAATAGCTTGATCTTGAGGGCAAAAACCTTGCTAAATCCCAAGTCCTATATTTCAGCAGAGAAAAAGAACCATAATTACAGCTAGTTTTTGGGCAGCACACACTCAATGGAATGAAAGCAATGGGTAAATGAAATGCACTACTTGTCTGAAGGAAAATACCCTAACCACAGCGATGATATGTTTAGAAAAAAATATTACCTCTTAAGTATTAAAGGGTAATAATAAATATGTTGACCAAGGAATACTCTTGTTCATAGCCTACTTAGCATACCTGTTTTTCAGTTTTTTCTGGTTCTTTGACAGTAAAGAACATTAGAAGTCCCAAAACAAAACCTGGAATTGCTGCTATAAAGAAGACCCATCGCCATCCTTGGTTATTAATATTAGCTTTAGTGATGTAGTTACCAAAGGCATAAGCCATGCTGTACCCAATATAGATACCCCAGTTGTAAACTCCAAGAGCTGCTCCACGGAGAGACTAAAACCATAATCATATTAAACAGTATTACTAAATATATATCGATGAACATGTTAGATATAAAGTGCTCATTGTCCAGCGGCATTGGCAGGGGAAGCCAAGGGAGCCAGCCCCCCTGCCCCTGGCAACAAAATGGTAGCTTTTTAGAATTTATATGGTACTTTTCATATTTGTTATTTTTTCTTTTCTGGTTTGGCATTTTGGGGGCTCAAACAAAATAGTGTTTTTTAATTTGGACCCTTTCCTTTAGAATTTCTAGCTAGACCCCTGTTGTTCCAGTTATCCCTGAGAGGCTATTTTTAACTTTCAAATACCTCTTCAAAATAGTCTGCAATCAAACTTGTTGCAAAAGGTGTGCACCCAGCTTCACTGAAAATCAAATAGACCAGATTACATAGGGACAGCAAAGATGGGAGTCTTGGGGGACTTCAGGCCACCCACTTTTTATGAGAATGACGTACATGCTCTACTGTCAAGTGGTAAGGGTTGACTAAGCTAGTCCCCCCACTTTCAGAATTGCTCTGCTGCCCTTATTACATAATATGAGATGTAGATATATCAATATTTTCTAAGGATGCAAAGTATATTATGTCCTAACTTTGTCTGGCTTCTTGTCATATATCAACTACATAACAGCAAGGTCCTTTTGGCTCCATCATACGCACTGTGACTGGAAGATTCATGCAAAACCAATGAGAAGCCATTTGTAGATTAAAAATTATCTCAGCAGTGGACATTTTGTTGTCTTGGCATATTACTACAAATGCTGTAGATCAGTAGTGTATGCTTCCCACTCATACAAGAACCATCCTAGTACAGTTTCACTTACCCAACGCCAAGGATAAACCTCGTAAGAAGTAGATGCCAGTAATGTTTAGAAAATCCGGTCAGCAAAGTCATTGCACTCCACAAAATAAGGCAGAAAATGAGGATGTTCTTACGGTTAAATGTGTCAGTAAATAGGCCCAAAATAACTCCACTCAAAGTATAAACGACAATGAATACTGGCCCAGCAAGTATCTGGTATTCTTCTCCTGTGCCATCATAATCCCAAACACATATCTGGCTCGAGTCGTTTGAGCTTTGTATTCTTTTAAGTTTACACCTGGCAAAAATCGATACTACAATTAACAGCAAGTCCTCAGTGTTGTTATAGTAGCTGACAGTACATAAGCTTATTACATAACAAATGCAGTGTAGGGAATATGTAAGTTATAGAATATTACGGTAAATCTTGACAAATTATAAAGCTATTTATGAAATAAATAATTACTTACGCTGTTTCATTTCTTTCTGTATTATCTGGATTAAGATAACTTTTGACACAGAGGTTTTTAACCTTAGAACCAAGAGAGCTGTTGTAAGGCAAGCAGCCTTTGTCTCCAAACTTGATGTCTCTTGCCATGGGTTGTGATGTTACAGCGAGAGCATATCTATCCAACTGATTCAATAAATACGCAGCTAAAAGCAATACGAGGACATAGACCGGGTAAAAGCCTGCCTTAGATAACGACAGAACACTAGTAGCCATTTCGCTTACAGTAAGGTATGTATTGTGAAATACAACCTTGAGACACCTTCTAAACATTACATAATAATGACGATAGTCACATGACCGACATACTTTGGATCTAAACACAGGTAACCCAAGGATACATATCAAAAAGTTTCCCTTCCTGCATTTTTTTGTTTGTTTGTTACTTTTACCCTACGACTTGTTTTCGACGTGTGAAAAAGCCTTTACTTCAATGAGTGACAACGTAGATCTGGATATGAGCTTGGATCTCAGAGACAGATGAAAACGTAACGTGTCCATGTCGTGCATTTCCCATCCATTCTTTTTCACTTTTCACAAACACACAACTTGAAAGGAAGAAGTATGGAAATTTCCCTTCCTGTGGACCTCATTATCAATGTGATCATTATGATAACTCCTCGATTATTCCTACATCGAATTTTTTCCTCGCATTCCAAAAATTCCAGCAATCTTTTTCTGTCAAGTTAATTCTTTTTCACAATGATCTATTTTAATAAGAATGTTCTAGATTAAAGTATATATTTTTTCATTAAAAAGCTTTAGTATTTGTCTAGTTCTTTCAACTTTTTCATTTTGTATCATCGGAAGTGTTTACATTCCTCGTATGTGAGGAGAAGATATACGCGTGGTAATATTATTCATGACAACATTTTGATTTTTACAATTGTCTATTCCTAGGTTGAATTAATCTTAAAATTTTCGAAGAAAACTTGTTGAAATAGTTTTTTAAAAGAAATAATATCATATTTGCCAGGACACTACAGTACATCTATCAATATTTTTTTTCATACACCGATGCTATTGTAAATTCTCCCTACTTACATAATTTTAATCAAATGTCATTCAAGACACAGATAGTTTCTGCCGAAATTAACTGCTAACAATAGCAACGGTGTCAAAGTTATGTTAAAACTTTTGGAATTATTCTTCGCGATCAGTCGGACCATGAACCATAAAGTAGATGATTTTTAAAACGTTTTTAATCAAGTAAATATGAAGGCTTTAGCAGTTTATTTGGTTGTCGTTTTCGGTAAGCATTTGGCTCATTTGTGTTGTGTTTGCTGTGTTTGTGTTAATGTGCATAAGGTGATCCAGTCAAGTCCCTTATATTCGTTAAGATTTTACTTAATTTCAAACGATTTTCGATTATTGTAAGTCTTTAGATCTGTAGAGATGTTATCCCATTCACTGAGTGTTTTTTTTTATGAAATCGCTTCGAAGCTGTTTTCGAAATCTCGAGTTCGAGCGGCTTGGTTAACCGATTGTAATGTTTGTTTTACGATGGTTTAAATCTATAGATAATATTTTAACTTTATATAATTGACATGCATCAAGAATATTTTTGCTTCTGAAGCTTGGTTCTAGGTTTTAGGCTTGTTTTAGTTGATGTATACGAACCTTATCATGATATATGGAAGCTAGTTATTTATGAACTGTACTGAATGATTCATCATTAAGCTATTTTAACGGAAACGATTTGGGCTACAGGTGCTCCATTTTCATTTTTATTTCCATCTCTTTTGCGATTAATGCTCGTGAAAAGAATGAAAGTAAATAAAAGAATAATAAAGCATATTCTAAAAACTGTTGGGAGTTTATTGCCAACCTATCATTATAAAGCTTGGTTCTTTTTATGCTTTTTATTCAGCTTGTCACGTCTTTACGGTTTTCACACTTAATGTTTTTAACTATTCAACCTCCAGAATGATAGTGGGATAAAGCATAGATGTTCTTATATGTAGCAGGAAACAGCAAGGGCGGTGATGCCGTGATGTAATGAGCTAGACAGTGATGACTTGTTCTCTGTCAGCAGTTTTGGAACAATGGTGGTAATTAGCAAGCAGCAGCACTAGTATGGCAGTGGAGTCCTTGAGTAGATTAGTCCAGGTTAGATTCTTTGATAAGTTGAGGGAAGTATCTGTCTGGTTTTGCTCTTGTTTGAAGTTAATATTGTGTGAAGGATTGGAGTAGGCATGTTCAGGAATAGCAGCTATTACAGGCAGTCCCCACCACCACTCTTCAGGGGTGACAGGGTCAAGTCATGGTTTTCCAAATGGATAAATTTGTTTCATAGCATCATTCTTGTTTAAATGCTTCAAATTAAGTCGTATTTTCTTTCATTATTTTATAGAGTGCTTGTATTTTGGCTCTTCACATGGAGGTGATAAATTCTTCTTCAATGAAACATCTTTCTTGCAAGTGACTACTGCAACATTTCCTCTGAAACAAGGATTTGAGTTTACATTTAGGACATGTCATGGTGGAATTTTATTATACCAAGCAGGAAATGGAGATGATTACATCTTATTACAAGTCAGTCCAGGCACAGTGGACTATAATGTATCTGTGAACCCTCCCAATTTTACTCCAAGTCATATGATGTTACAGTGGAAGATCAATGGAGTTGTAGGTTCAGTTCATGCTGGTAGTGAACTTGACAAAAATTATGTGCACACAGTGACTTTTGACCCAGGAAGTTCATCAGGAAGTGCAACTTTAACTATAGATGGACCAAACCGCTACTCTGCAACAGTGAATAAAGATATATTGAACTTTAAAGGTAGTGGGCCTATGTATGCTGGTGGTAACCTTAGTAATGGCAGTTCCATTGGAGGATTTGTGGGTTGTATTGAGAGTGGAAGAAATATTCCTCTATCTTCACAAGGAGCAACAAATGTACAAACAGGATGCCCACTGGATTCTCAGTCAGGGTGCACAAAGGAAGGTAAGAACCCTGAATAAGTGTATCTTCATCATGATCAACATATATATTCTAAATCATGTAGCCAGTCACATGTACCTAATGATGAGTCCATATAATTTTGTTAAAATATATAATTATATCTAATCACATACTAGCTCTATCTAATCATGGATTCCTTGTCTGTATGTAGATTGCAATCCTGGTTTTACTGGATACTACTGTGAAGTGAACATTGATGAATGTAGTTCAAGTCCTTGTCATTCATTTAGTACATGTGTTGATGGAGTTAATTCCTACACATGTCAATGTGGACAGCAGTGGACTGGCAAGAATTGTCAATCTTTTCTTGGTTCTCTTTGTACAAATAATCCATGTCAGAATGGAGGAGTGTGTAAGGAAACCATTGATAGGAATAACTACACATGTACATGCCCTGCAGGATGGACTGGAAGAAACTGTAATTCATCATTTAATCCTTGTGATTTATTGCCTTGTCTTAATAATGGTACATGTTACAGAGACAGCAACACAAATAATAGATTCAACTGCTCATGTCAGAAAGGTAAGACACAGTATATAGAAGAAAAGGCTATTAATTAGCTGCCTGGAATTGATCTTTATTATTTCTATTATTGCTTGATTGTAATTTGTAAAGTGCAAGCAAACCATATATCTGGTGAAACAAATAAAAAAATAATGTAATTGTGTTCATTTTGTGACCAATAGTAGATATAATTCAAGCACAACAGTGAGAACAAAAGCAACATACCTCTAGTATTGTTGTGTTTCCTTGTGTGATTTATGTTCAAGAGAATTCTTAGTTTGTCAATAACTAAATAGTTGATAAATGTGGCTCTAAATAGTTAGTAACTGTTTTGTGTACACATGGTGTACTGTACTCTATGTATAATATTTATAATATGATAACTTTTTCAATAAAACAAACTTGTTTCATTCATGATAAACTGATCATTATGTATGTACCTAAATAGTAATGTATTGTATTATGTAAGTGGATGCAAAATATGTCAGGGAACTTAATATTTAATGTCATGCACATTTTTAGGGTTCACAGGCATCAGATGTGAGACTAACATCAATGACTGTGCGTCTCTTCCATGTTCTAATGGAAAGTGTATTGACGGTATCAATAACTACACTTGTAACTGCACTGGCTCAGGTTATCAGGGCCAAACCTGTTCTGAAGACATCAATGAATGTGACAGGTCTCCATGTTTGAATGGTGCAACATGTTACAACTATATTGGAACTTATGACTGTAAATGTGCAGAAGGCTTTGATGGAAAACACTGTGAATTCAACATTGACGACTGCAGTTCAAATCCTTGTCAACATGGAGGTAACAATAGACCCTTTGCCAAAATGGCCGCCATTCATTAGCATAATTTTGTTTTCAAACTAAGAAAAAAATGCCCCCTGAAATACTAAAGAACATGCTTCACTTAGAAGCTGTGTAAAAATATAGTAAGTTCCAATGAAAATTAGCAGAGATATATATTTTTCAAATCTGCTTATTTTGTAGACAAGTGTATGTCTGGGGGTATATGCCATACCCCCAGACATACATTTTCTGTAATTTGAAAAATATATGTCTCTGCTAATTTTCAATGAAACTTGCTAGATTTTTGCAGAGCTTCTAAGTTAGGTATACACTTAAGTATTTCAGGGTTTGTTTTGTCTTGGGTTGGAAAAAAAAATATGCTAATGAGCGGCAGCCATTTTGGCAAAGGGTCTATTGGGGTCCATAATGAATCCTAGCTTAATGTATAGATTTATAGCTGGCTGTCAAACTTAGTCTTATTTTAGAAATTGCTATACATTTTGCATTCACATTTCAGGTAATTGTACTGATAAAGTCAATGGCTTCAACTGCACTTGTCCTGTTGGATTTAATGGTACAACATGTGAAAACAACATTGATGACTGTGTTAATAACAACTGTAATTATAAGCAAGTGTGTGTTGATCAAGTCAATCACTACATTTGTATTTGTAAACCAGGTTAGTTAAAAATCATTTTATAGTCTAAACATGAATGTGTATCAGTAAAATCAAGTTATTTTTTTTAACAGGTTATACTGGAAGTGACTGTTCAGTGGACATTGTTGAATGCTCTAGTAACCCATGCAAGAATAACGGCACCTGTAATGAAGGTGTAAATAGATACAACTGTTCCTGCTTACCAAGGTTTAATGGAACACACTGTGAGTTTGACATCATTGATGACTGTGCATCTCAGCCTTGTTTGAACAATGGCACTTGTATAGATGGAGTAGCTGATTTTAACTGCAACTGTACAAGAGGATTCCATGGAAAAAGGTATTTCTAAGAATATATTTCATACATGTACAAAATGTTTTACTTGTGTGGGCAATAGGTAAAGAAGATTGTTAAATCTAGCTATTTAAAACCCAAACATTTATCATTGCATTAATTTTAGCTGCTGTACTTTTCAGTGCAATTTGATATTGACTTATAAATTTGTGTTCTTTGCTCATAGATGTGACATGGATGTTTGTGATCCCAATCCATGTCAGAATGGTGGACAGTGTACATTATCTCAAGCCAATAATAATGAATTCAACTGCACTTGTCTGCAAGGCTTCACAGGACACAACTGTTCCATAAACATAGATGACTGTCAATCAAACACATGTGTACAAAATGCAACTTGTATTGATGGCATCAACAACTACACCTGTCAATGCCCATCTGGTTACCATGGTGATTTCTGTCAGATTGACATTGATGAATGTATATCAAATCCTTGCAAGAATAATGCTACATGTTCCAATGACATAGGCCGCTACAAGTGTCACTGTCCAAGTGGCTTTAATGGTACACAATGCAAGATCAACATAGATGACTGTCCATCACATGGATGTAATAATGGGACATGTATAGATGGTATTAACAGTTACATGTGCACATGTAATAAAGGATTTGAAGGGAAACACTGTGACAGTGACATAGATGAATGTCATGACAGTGAGTATGACATTTATTTTCTCTGTTAAGTACCTTTATTTATCAACAGAATGTCTCATTACCTCTTTTTTGGTCAATTATTGTTCTAATCTAAAATAACAAACCTTTTCCTCAGATTCATCTTGTGTGAATGGAGGAACATGCCACAACACCATTGGTTCTTATCATTGTATTTGTAATGAGTTCACTAATGGAACACGCTGTGAACTGGACATTGATGAGTGTCAGAATGATACTCTCTGTAACACAGGAAAGTGTGAGAATCAACTGTACACTGGATATCAATGCTACTGTCGTAGTGGATGGAGAGGTAACTATTTAGTATCCAGCTATTAAAAGTGCTTTCCCTCCATGCAAACATAAATTAGTCATTTCATTAGATTCCCTTTTTTTCCCCAGGAAAAAATTGTTACCATAACATTGATGAATGTGCTCTATATAGAGATCCATGTAAGAATGGTGCAACATGTATCGATGGGCTTGATGTCTACACATGTGCATGTACCTCAGGATGGAGAGGACAACACTGTGATCAAGATATAGATGAGTGTACATTAGGATACTGTAAGAATGGTGCTACGTGTAATAATGGACCTGGTTCATACAACTGTACATGTGTACCTGGATATGAAGACTACAACTGTTCTACAGATATCAACGAATGTGCCAGCCAACCCTGTTACAATGGAGCCACTTGCAATGACCATGTGAATTACTTTAACTGTACATGTCTTCCTGGCTATGCAGGTTTGTCATCTGTTTGAATCCTGATGTGAAAAATTGTTTTATCTTGTATTTCCTAATTCCTGTCTGCTTTCATTTAGGTCATAACTGTTCAATAGATATTGATGAATGTGCTTCAAATCCCTGTCAAAACAATGCTACATGCAATGATTTCATCAATGACTTCAACTGCACCTGTCCAACCAATTATACAGGCCCTCTTTGTGAATATCCAGTCTCTCGCTGCAGACCCAACAACCCATGTCTAAACAATGGTACATGTCTGGATCATGGCTTTGATAATTACACATGTAACTGTATTCCTGGATTTGGAGGCCAGAATTGCAAAAACAGCACTACTATCAGCATGAATGGCTCATCTTATATGGCTTTTAATGTTGGTAAAAGTATATTAACTATATTGTTACAGTTCAGAACTACATTGAAGCATGGAGTCTTAGCAATGGACTCTGGAGAAAAACTCTTACTGCAATTAAAAGGAGATCAGTTGTCACTAAATTATGATGGTAATAGCCAAACAGTTGGTTCTGATGCAAACCTAACAGATGGACAGTGGCACCAACTTTTAGTTAACGTTACAAGTACATCTGTCCAAGTTAAAATTGACAACTCTTCTTGTAGTGATTGTACAGTATCAGTAATCCGTTCATCACAAATTATATTGCCAAAGCTGTTCATTGGTGGAGCAAATGTCAGAAATAACAAGCCATTGGTTGGCTGTATTCGTGCAGTAGAGGTTGATGGATTGACAATAATACCCACAGAGAGTGATGTGCAGCTTGTTAATGTCACTAGTGGGTGTCCACGTGTACCAGTGTGCCAGGAAAATCCTTGTGTTAATGGAAGATGTGTTGATAAATGGCTTAACTACAAATGTGAGTGTAACAGGCCATGGACTGGGGACCAGTGCAATACAAGTGAGTAGACCTCTACAAACATGTTGAATTAAAACCATTTATAAATATTAGTAAAAATGATATTCTAATATTTGTTTTTCTCTTTTTTACAAGCCTTCATTGCAGGGACATTTGGAGCACAGTCTAATCTAAATGTTGCCCGTAGAAGGAGGTCGGCTTCTCAGTCCAATGTGAACAGCTTCACTAGGTATTCTACTCTTACGACATTCAGTATGCAAAGTGACCTGTCTTTCTTCATAAGAACAAGAGAGAGTGATGGTTTGATAGCATTTCTTACTGGGCCTTCAGGTCATGTCACTGTGATACTTTCTAATGGAACCATCCTTGTACAATCTACTAAAGGAAGCAATAAAAACTCTTTGACTTTCAACCCAAAGGTCAATGATGGACAATACCACTTCATTTCCATAAGTGTTAACAAGTCTAAAGTTGATAATGTAACTCTCTCTGGGATCACTTTACCTTCTTCTATTCAACTGTCAACAACATACCTTGGTGGACTTAAAGATTGGGCAGCATTTCCAGAAAATGTTGTCATGACAAAGAAAGGATTGCGTGGTTGCATTCAAGACATGCGTCTTAACAACAAGCTCTTCTTGTTTTTCCAAGATCCTACGTCCTTAGACAGCTACACTCTGGTTGAGCAGGAAGGTTTGGGTAAGGGTTGCCCTGGAGAGAATATTTGTGCTTCTTCTCCATGTGGAAGCACAGGAAGATGTGAAGACATTTGGAATGATTTCAAGTGCCACTGTAATCGATTTTATGGTGGAAGAAATTGTTCACTTTATGGGTGCGCCCTGGTACAGCCATGTGATAGAGACAGTAGATGTTTGGATGTAGTGAATGGACAATTTGAATGTAAGTGTGCATAGTAAAAAAAGATACTGTAGACCTCCTAATCCATGATAAATGAGAGCAGCTGGATCAGAAAATGATGATTGGTGGATGCACATATGAATATTAGGATTTTGATGCTAATAAGAGCTTTGCACCCAGTAATATAGTACATACATCCCATACGTTTACTACTGAGGTTATTATTCAGATAACAGAATTGTATTTATATTAATCATGTTTTCTTTTTTGTTGCTTCTATAGGTGTTAGTCCTGCAACGTTTAATGCAAGCCTCAGCCAAGCCAACTTTACATTTACTTCTAACATAACTTTACAGCCACAGTTCTCTTTTAGAATAAGAACTCGACAAAGTCATGCAGTGATATTTGTTACGTCAAACAGCAATCAACAACTGATAGTCAGAATAGACAATGGCACATTGAATATCACATATGATCTGGGCGGAGTATCAGGAAATGTCTTATCAGGTTAGTTACCTGTTAACAAGGGTAATAACAGCTAGTCTAAACAAAAAATGTTTCAAGAAGTATAAGAGAGAGGAGTAGCCCATATGCCATACTGGCAAAGGAAGTTTGCTTCTCTCTGTAGTAGTACCAGAGCCTGTGTTTTTTCCTTCCATGAAAAACAGCATGTGGGTTGTGTATGTGTGAGTTCAGAGAAAGTTCCATTCTGAAGAATTTTTGTTCTGTTGTGTGACCATTTCTTTGTTACTAAGCCTTTGATATATGTATGGGCCCTATTAATCCTGTCTTCATCTTTCTTGCAGCAAAACCTATAAATGATGGGAAATGGCAGAATATACTGTTCAATGTATCAAATCAAGCTCAGTTAATTGTCGATGGAATGGTTGAAAGCTTTTCAGCTCCACCATTTTCTGGAGAAGTTCTTCGAGATCTTTTAAAAACAGCATCCCTTGATGTTGGATCTGATACACAAATACCCTTCAAAGGTTGCCTAAACAACTTACGAGTAGGCGGGGCTTTGCTGCCATTCAAACAGTACTACAACTCTAGTTACAATGTTAGCTATGTGACACCACTGAAGCCTCATTTTGATGCACATTTGACAAGCGTTTCTCTTGGTTGTCATAGTGATGATGTATGCAGCTTCCAGCCTTGTCTACGTGGGAAATGCTCTGATATTTGGGATGCTTTTAAGTGTGCATGCCCAGAGGGTTATGCAGGCTCTATTTGCAATAATACTGCTAACATGACCTGTGTTCATCAACCATGC
Organism: Stichodactyla mertensii; assembly: GCA_011800005.2. Lineage (NCBI taxonomy): Eukaryota > Metazoa > Cnidaria > Anthozoa > Actiniaria > Stichodactylidae > Stichodactyla > Stichodactyla mertensii. Next base: position 10,547 of record JAAAQI020022235.1, on the reverse strand, counting down.
TTTAACAATGCCACATGTCATAATAACATGACTGAACACCTAGATAGCAGTTTTCAAATCAGCGATTTTGGTAAAGACAGGTTTGTATGCGAGTGTCACCCAGGATATCTGGGAAGACAGTGTAAGGATGTAACAAATGAATGCTTTCCATCACCTTGTCAGAATGGAGGCAACTGCACTGATCTTCATCTAAATTTTAGTTGTACATGTGTTCCTGGATATACCGGCAGACAATGTGAGGTTAACATTGATGACTGCATTGGACATACCTGTATGAACAATGCAACATGTGTTGATGAGGTGAATAAATACTCATGTAACTGCACTGAAGGATTCAATGGGACACACTGTCAATATGATATCAATGAATGTGATCGAAATGTATGTTATAAAGCTGGTACAAACAACTGTACTAATACGTTAGGATCGTATGAATGTACCTGTAAGGAAGGTTATTATGGAAGGAATTGCATCTATAATGCTACTGAGTGGTGTGAGGTAGGAAACCCCTGTTGCCATGGCAATTGCAGTGGCAACTCTACAGGGTTTTATTGTTCTTGTTTCCTTGGATGGGAAGGTAAGACATGTGCTGAAGATATCCATGAGTGTGCTGCAAGTCCATGCAACAATAATGGTACCTGTGTAGATAGTCACACTCCTAATCAAACGTTTTTCCCTGGCTATCAATGTAAGTGCACTGTTGATTACACGGGACAAGACTGCAACAAACTGGTTGATCCTTGTGATGCTTCTCCATGTGTCAATGGTACATGCAGTAGGATAACATACAATACATACCATTGCAATTGCACTGAAGGCTTTGGGAATAAGAACTGCAGTGGGTTAATGAAATACTGTGAACCAAATCCTTGTGTAAATGGCCTGGAGTGTGTGCCTTTAATGGACAACTACATTTGTAGATGTGAAGTAGGATACATTGGAAAGAACTGCAGTGAACTTGAAAACAAATGTAGCTCTAATCCATGTAGAAATGGAGGAACATGCAAGACCATATCCTCAGGTTATGAGTGTTCTTGTAAACCTGGCTTCAAGGGAACAAGCTGTCAAACCACAGTTGATTATTGTGAAAGCCACGAGTGTAAAAACAAAGCCATTTGTATTTCTGAGCCCAACTATCAAAATTACACCTGTAATTGTACTGAAGCATATGTAGGAAGGTTATGTGAAACATTTGCCAAGGTTACTGAACCTTTACCACGTACAGCAGAAGAGCCTATAGGACTCATTATTGGAGTGGGAGCTGCTTGTATACTTCTTATTCTTTTAGTTCTTATTTTAATTTTATTGTATAAAAAAAGATCTAGTAATGGCACATATAGTCCCAGCAAACAAGAAATGGATGGAGGAAGAGTCGAGTTGAACTCTATGTTAAAACCACCCAATCAGGAGCGGCTAATTTGATCTATCTGATAATGTGATATTTTGATAGAAGAGACAATGTGGTGTGATATTTACTTTTGGACATTGACTGCTGTTGCTAAATTTATTTTATTTTTTAATTAAAGCAAATATGCAGGTATATAATATGTTAATCATTACCTTGGATAATGCTTACATTACCTGATATGGATATACAAGACATAAGCACAATCAGTTATGGTCAGTTATGTTGTTAGAGCCTGTTTCATGTTTCTGTGACTTATTCAACTCCTAAAGAGTGTCACCTTCAGCATTGGGTAGATTTGGGCATTCAAAAAAATTGGGACTCTTCAAGTATTAATAGTCAAATTCCAGAACCCACAAAAAGAACGCTTCCTTAGAAGCAATAATCCATGTGTTGTTGATGGATTGTGGCCATAAACTAGCTTGGCTTGCTATGTGGCTGCAGAGTGGTGGCTCATGGAAGTTGGTTTCTACTCTTTATCTTGAGTATGTAATGAACCTTGGCATGAAATATTTATTATATCCATTCATAATTCCTTTTATAATTACAACTCTGAATGAAACCTCATTAAGAATATCATCCATAATATTCTTGATTTAACACTAGAATTTGCAATGTAGAAATTTTATCATAATTTTAGTTTTTAGTATACCAGTAATCTTTTTACAGGGTTTGATTTGAGTATGTTGTGCTACATCATAAAGTGAATCCATGCCTAGGAATCTCAGGTTCTACCCATTCAAAATTAGTATCTTCTCCAGTGTAACTCAGTCAAATTGTATCAATTCTCACTCTGTGAATTGTGGTGGCAAACTAATTTTAGTATCGGAGTCTGAAAGACCCTAGGCCTGATAGGACAGGTTTTTGTATTAATTATAAATGCCATGTAGCAGATGTGTTTATAACCCTCATCCATTATTTTTCCATTTCATACCTCATGAAATTAAACTTCTAATGGCTGGAATTCATTTCAAATAATGTATGTAAATATTAAGTGAATATATTTTCAAAAATAATCTAATAAAGACTAGTCAAATAAAAAATGAAACCCTTGCTTGGTGTTTTTTCCCCTTATTGTTAAATTTGGTAGTTACTGAGGATTATGGAACAGAACAAGCATTTTTAGTGGTGGGTTTTTGATGTCCAAAAGCAAAGACTAAAAAGTTAGGGAAATATTGATAACCTGTGACATGTAGTGTTCATTACCTGACTGATACACAAAATATCTTTTGTGATTTACTTATTGGAATAACCAGGGACCAAGGACACATGGATGGGAAATCAAAACATAAAAAAGGAAAGACTCATTTCATAGTACCAGTAAACAAAAACTGCAAATTAACAGCTTTATTGATTTGTGTTTTGAACCCTATAAACAGCGACTGTGTTACATACTAAAGATCACTTACAGCTACACTGTATTTGAAAATCTTTTTTGACTTGCTCAAGCCAGTCATGATAAAGGCTTCGTATTCATTAGTTATGGAATCCATGCTTCTCTCTATTTGTTGGAGGAACTACAGTGACTGGAGCAGAAGAATGTTGAACACAATAATCACTAACACTCCCCATTAGGGTGCGACGTATGGTACCTTGACCACGACAACCCATTATTAAATGATCAGCTTCTTTTTCTTCAGCAAATCTACAGATTACCTCAGCAGGATTACCTATCTGAGTGAAGAGCTTGCAATTATACTGAAAATAATAATTAAAAACAGCAGTCAATAATGTATTTCCTTTCAGTTTAAAGGACCTAATCCTTTGGGTATATTTGTTTTATCATTTCAGACTACTTGACATTCCCTTGGGTATTGTTTCTTTGTTTGTCAGTAGTGCTTGAAAAGACACATTAACATGGATGAGCCTCAAAAAAAGGATCAAGGGATTGACACATGGTCTGAAATGGGAAAAATATATGCCCAATGGATAAGGTCCATTAAATACACTGAATTAAGGAATGTAAGTCCAATGCAACTACACAATTAACTCTGAACTAACCTTTTGCTTCTTGCACTTCTCTTCAAAAGAAGAGAGTAACTTTTTTGATTCTTCTGTACATCTTTCTATCCACTTATCCCAGCTTTCAACAGTAGCTAAGCCATCTAGATTGAATCACAACCAAAGTAAATAGCTACGTACAGCTGTAGCAAGTTATTAGCAATAAATAAAATTAAACACTACCACATGTTTTAAGACAGTTTTTCCTTGAAATTTTAATTTTTTAAAATATTTTAATATTGTTTGTTTAAAATCAGTATGATAATATGCAAATAAAGTTATATTTCCAAGAGTACAACATATTTGAATGATACTCACATGGATGTAATTGAATCTGACGATCAGATATATCATTAGCATGAATCAGCATTACAGTATCACCCTCTTTATGTGCATTCTGACAATACCCTACGAAGGGAGGTGAAGTTTAATATCAATATAACATAACCAGTGTATGAGAAAGATTTAAGTGAGGATACTATCCTCATACCCCATCCATTCTTCTTGAAATAATTTTTGACTGGTTAATAAAATAGGCTCACAACAGTGTCAGAATTTAGATAGAATGAGCTCTTGGGCCAAAACACTTTTGAAGGAATTAACTTTATCACAGGTTTAATTTTTAATTTTAATTTTTTGCTTTTTTCCTTGGAATATACTGCTCAGTAATAATATACAAATTTCATTCTTACAGTGTGACATGCAAAAGGATGACCACTTTTAAAATATTTACATATGTTACTTTTGTGCATGGGTTTGTTGCTGCCAAACAAGCATTTCAACACTTTCTTTTGTAAAACCAGACAGCTTTTCTTTGAATGTGTAGCTTTAATGTACAAAATATACACATAAAAACCATGAAAAATAAAATAACATTGAATGTGGTCATACATTTGCATATTGTGCTATAACCCAAATTCAAATGAAGGTAGAGAGTAGCCTAGGACTAGGGACAAGTCTTTGTTTTCTCTTCTTATTTGCCACCAAAAACAAAAGAGTTAGCCCTAACAGCAGGGTTACCCTACCCCAGGTTTCTTTATCATTTATATACCCTCTAGTTGACATTCCCTTGTGGCAAACCAGGTAGTTATTTCACTCGTGTACTGTATGCATGCTTGGAAACTTTATTCAGGCACAAAGATATAAACTTTATCAAGCCATAGGCTTGGAAAATTACATGTAGGGTACTGGTATCATAGGGATGGTTCATAGTAGATGAAATCAAGGGTCATGTGGTGTAGTTCACTCCTCTCTCATCTCTCTGCATTTCATGGTAGAGTTCTGTTGAGTCAATTTCCTTGAACGAGGATTTTTCTCTGGATTATCAAGTTTTCCTCCCTCTGCAAAAACCAAAATGATAAACTCCAATTCAATCTGTGAGATAGCAGTGCTCCGACTTTGATCAGCCCAAAGGTTGGGTTCAATAAAATTGACTGATTGATTGAATTGTAATGTTTCAAATCCAAGTTCCTGTATTCTATAGGGGTTTCAAAATTCAAGTGATATTTCAAATGCTGAGGCATGGCCTTTTGAAATCCCCATAGAATACAGTAACGAGAGGTTTTGAAATGTCTTTTAATACTCAAATTACTTCATGCATGGTTCTTTTTCCTTCAAAGTCCTTACTTTGAAAAATCTCAAAGAATTACTAAGGGTTTTGAAAGGGGTGATGTCATTTTTGTTGGGGTTTCCAAATACAACACATGTTACAAATGCATTCTTGGGATTGGTTGTTATCATCATGAATAATTAATGAACTGTAATAGAAGGGGTATGCAGATTTGGTGTACACTTAACCCTCCCCCAAATTAATTTAATAAATAATAACAACAACAACAACCAATTTATTCGCATTATAGTGTGAAAGGAGATATGAGGTTAGCCCTATCGAGAACATCTCCTAAGACTGGATTGGAATTTGAAAGTTGATTTTAGCAGAGGGAGGGAAACCAGAGAACCCAGAGAAAAACCCATGAAGTACAGGAGAGAACCAACAAACAATTCTACTCATATCTGGCAACTTGAACCCGGGTCACATTGCTTGATTGCAAGCATTCCCAAGAGGATCAAAAGAAAAAGGCATGATGGCTATGTTGGTGGTATAGACAAAAGGACCTAATGAGAAATCTTTTGTTAAATACCACCAACATGGCCGCGATGACGTTACGTGCAATTGAGCAATTGGTGAGAAGTGATGCATTAGCACTGTATGCCATCCTTGCATCCCTACAGAGGGGCAAATTACAACCCCATCCCTAAGGAGTAATGTTTTTATGAAATCTTTTTGATAACACATTAACCTAGTTCCCTTTCCCCTTCACAAACTGTTAAAAGTACAAGTCGCTATACGTCCCTTCAAAGTCCACATTACTCCCCTAAACCTGACAAAATGCGAGTGCTCAACTGGGCTAATGGGAACACGGAAAACAGGCATTAACATTCGAATAAATAAATCTCAAATTCATTAACGTTTTCCAAGTTAAGCTATTGGTACCGCAAATTAACTGGCACAAGTTAACCTTATTTACTTTAGAAAATAATAGTTATCCACAAGCTTAAAAACAAGAAGTATGACTTACAATCAAATGCTCGTTTGCTGTGTTCACTACCATCCACAGCTACAACAACTCGACTTGACGTTTTCTTCTGTTCATTAGCCATATTTTGTGTTGGTTTATCGGAAAGAATGTCTGTATCCAAACCCCAAACCAAAACTGCAACTAAACACGCGAGCAAAGTACACGAACAGCTCACGAACAGTCACTCGTCCCAATCGATATTCAATCGATGATTCCTCGTATGTAACAATTCATACATATAAAGAAAAAAAGAAATATACATATATAAAATGAAATGCTATCTTATGAATTTCCCAAGCTTGGTTTCATGTGTGAAAATAGTGAAAATGCATATTTTTCCCTGAAAATAATCAAAGACGAACGCCTTGCGCATCACATACTTCCGCTTGTTTTCACGTGTATCCATGCAGTTACATGCTGGTCCGGATAGGTGCGGGCTCAAGGTCTCGCCGGTAAACAAGAACTCGTCAGGTTTACTAGACTAAAATAAAAACTTCAAAACGAAGTTTCGATTAAAGAAAATTAGTCGTTGTTCTGTAAGATTTCTATAAAGGACTCGAAATGGAGCCGGGACTTAAACTTGGCATAGTATACATCGGAAAGGCAGGAGGAAAGGTGAGATTTGTGCTCAAGTTTTAGAGAAGTTGAAGGGAGTGATGAACCATCCATCAGTATATGTTTGTGCTGTATGTATACTTACATGTACTCTATGAAGTGTTGTTGCTATAACGCATATTACGCTAATTCATATACCTTTTAGTCCTATTGTAAAGAACTAAAGGAAAAATGTAAGTAAATCGTGATCTGTCACAAACATTGATAATTAACGCGGGGTTTTCGTGAAGTGAAGGATCACGGGAGTTGACTTACTTGGGTCTTGTATTCATTCTATTTAGATCCAATCCACCTTATGTAAGATATATGGGCTATTGTGGAGCCGATTGGAACTAAATATATCTTTAACTACTTGCGTTGTAGTTTGTTTGAATTTATTAGTTGTGCATGCGTGTCTAGTAATGTTCTGGCAAACCTTTGGTCATAAAATTACATTTTTGACATCCAGATTCCCCTATGTTTTATAAAAAGCGAAAAAAAAAAAAAAGCGTTTCACGGCTTTCTAGATTGGATTCAACTAGATGTGATCAAGGAGGCACGAATCCTGAACTAACATACCATTTATTGACCAAGTTTATCGGGTTTGGATGTTTCTCTTTAGGTTGGTTTTTCACTTGTGTCACAATCAGTCATAAACACCTTATGTGCTGCAGTGAAAACCAGAAAACAGTTAAGGTTGAAACACACTAGGTGACATGACGCAGAGACACCTCACTGCGACAATTCCCCTTATGTGTGCTGTGGAATTTCTGTGAAAAATCTTATCCCCGCAACAGAATTTTGTCCCTGCAACATGTTGCATGAATTCAAACTGGTTTGAATTTGTGTGATGATTGAAGCAAGAAGTGAGTCGCAGTGACATGTTTTACAAACATTACGCACTAGGCAATCTGTCACTGTGACACGTTGCAGCGACTTACTGCCTAGTGTGTTTCAACCTTTAGTAATCAGAGTCAGCAGTGAGTTGGAATCAGAGCTGGAAAGAATTGAAAAGTGTGTCTTTACTTCCAATTCTAATTTTTGACTCTGCTCCACATGGTGAATGAAAACCAGTCTATTGAAAATGTACCAAAACCAGGAGAAAAAATATAGAAAACAAAAACTAAAACAAAATGGAATATTAGGAATAAATTCAAAATAAAAACAATAATAAATTAACAACAACAACAACAACAAAAAGGAATATCAGAATTTGAAGCAGAAAGTGAAGCAGACATTAAACCCCACTGACTGCTTATGATTGGTTTTCACTCATATGAAGTACTTTATGACTGATTCTTAATACGATTGAAAACCAACCTTTATAAGGACCTCACATTTCATCAATAATCTCTCCTCTCCCATTTGAGTTTGTTTGTGTTGTCAAATCTTATGTTAACCATTTTTTGTTAATAACCATGTTATAGCATAAGTATTCCTTAGTTGATGAAAAAGATATACCCCTGGTTAAGAAATTTCGTTTTGAGGTAAGCAGTTCACATACTCTTTTGCACTTGGATAGGTCACAAGTTCCAAATGTTTTGGATACCAAAACAAACTGAAACTGTTTAATGAATTGGATCTTTGATTTTTTTAGGCAAGAGTTGATATAGATAGAGATGGCAATGGAGCTGAGATTTATGCATATGCATATGACATTAACAAGGACAAAACAAAAGGCTGCTACTTTCATGACTATATTTGGTATGTTATATTTAACAATTAGACTACAAGTTTGAGTTTTCTATTGGCTGACTGATAGTTGCAGTTGCCGAGGGAAAACAAGAATGAGTAGTCTAATTGTTTTAGTAAAAATTTTTTTTGTTTCTCTGGAGTAACTTATTAAAGTAATTCTTCTAATCAATATCTTCACTTGTACATTGTAATTTCTTTAAAACATGTCTTGGGGAAAAGCCACCATCTTGAATTTTCTCTACTCACCTTCTATCACCATTATTGTAGAGTAGCCAATCAGAGTGCAGGATAACATGAAAATTGATGTCAGTTGATGTTATCTTACTTTCCATACATTGGTTCACTGGTGTCAAACACAAAGCATTCCATCAAAGAAGGTGCAAATTTGAATAATCCTTTAAAACTACCTTGTAGCCATGACTCAATGCTTTGTGTTTCATAAGGGAATCAAATGTATGGAATGTATTCATTTAATTGTAGTGTCGCTTCTAAATATATTATTTTCTCCTTAGGGAAAGGCACTGTGGAGGTATTGCCCCTGGCTTTAAAATAGTGCACAGAAATGGTGTTACAGTTGGTGAGTCTAATATACTATGCATGTTATTCTATTGTATTATATTGTTGTAACTAGGTGATAAATGACTTATTGATATAATCAAAACCTTTTGTATTTTCTTTCTAATAAAATAACAGATAATCGTCTACACAATTTGGCAATAGTGACAAATGGCAGAAGATATAAAAGACTAAAGCAAGAAAAATATGAATGGTGAGAAAAAATTATAAATTATTTGTTTTGCTTGTGAATCAAATACTGTATAAGGGATGAATCTGGGGAGGCGTATTCTCCTTCATACCTGAGCCCTGTGCGGTGGGTATGGTTTGTGCAGTTCCCAGTTAATTAGGTAATAGAAATTATTCTAATCTGTTTTTGTTAATATATGAAGTGGATCCAGTGAACCAAGTGATGACCAAAGTTTGTACTGGACAGCTGTCTCAAGGCTGCCACCATTTGAAGCACAAGATGAGGTAGTGTTCCTGGTGTTTTTACCATTAAGGCAGACTGCATGTTATACATGCATGCACTCAGAAATATTGTAGTGGGAAATAATAATGTAAGGGTTGTATACTTCTAGGTATGCACCAAACAGTATGTGACCCTGGATTTACAACATATATACCCATTATGCTTAACTATCCTTGCTGATTGTTTCTTGTTTATATTCTGCCTGTTAATACTATACTAAAATACATAATTTGAATAACTAGGAACTGATCAATGCAAACTATAACAAATTTTATAATGCAAATGGAGATTTAGTGAGAGAAGAAGGTGAGTGTTAATGATTCTTTTCTACATTTATTGGCTGAGAGTTACAAATATATTATCTCTAAATATACATGCTGGTATTAATTTTGATTTATCTCACTAAATGATAAATACTTTAATTTTCTAGATGATTCTTCATCATTCTATGAATGCCACTTTGCTCCCTGTACAAGAATAGAACATGAAGTTAGTTGTACTGTTGTATTTTAATATTTTTCATATCCATAGTGACATGGTTGGAATGATCTAGCTAGTGGTATCAAGCATTCTCTATTTACCAAGATACCCATACAACTATTTCAAAAACGTTTACAGGGCAATATTGGTGAATGGCAATGGCTGATTCATGATTCCATGACCAACAGTAACTGTGAAGCAATATGAATTTCTTTAAATTAATTTCTTAAATACCTAAGCAATGTGTGTACCATTCAGGGAAGATCTTCAGCACTAGGGCATTGTTTTGGTATTTAGAAGTGAATATGAAGAAATTTGTATTGCTACACAGTTCCTTTTGGTTATTCAATAATTTCCAATCACTGAGTTTGTTTGATGTGCTGTCCTCTTCCTTCCTTGACATGAGAGTTTTTCTATTTGTACTCCAGTTTGTCTCAACTTCTGCCACATATATCAACATGTTAGTTGATGAGACTCGTATACACCAAATTGAAAAAACGTTGTCAGGTTCAAAAGGTTGAACCATTGAAGGTAAGACCAAAAGGGATAATGGGTAAGCACTCAATAAGGCCCATATTTACTATTATTTGCATAGGATATTGCTACAACACTTGAGCATTGCTTTGAATTCTCAAAGAAAACAATTTTCAAGAATTACAGTAATGCTCAATGCATATTATGGGCCTTAGGAACTATTTACCCAGAATCCTCCTCGGTCTTACCTTCGATGATTTAACCTTTTGAACCCGACAACCTTTTTTCAATT
>JAAAQI020022124.1:0-19371 GCA_011800005.2 Stichodactyla mertensii | reverse complement strand
TTTCATGTAATAAGGTAGAGCGGCGGCTCCCTTTCACATGGTTCAAAAGGACCTTACTATAATTAGTAGAGTTAGACCGTGTACCGTAACTGACAAAGATGGTGTGAACAAATTGACGTAGTATCTACCATATAAGGCACCTGTACCATCACCAGTTATGACGTAGTATCTACCATATAAGGGACCTGTACCATCACCAGTTATGACGTAGTATCTACCATATAAGGCACCTGTACCATCACCAGTTATGACGTAGTATCTACCATATAAGGCACCTGTACCATTCTATGGTATTTGCCATACGACATGTAAGGCAAATGTACCATATTTTGTTGGAACTCGAACTGTGTTTTTGTACTTGATGAACTACCTTTTGCCATCCGGTACAAGGAGTAATAGAAGAATTACAAAAAATTAAAGGTAAAACTCTCGAAAAAAATATGAAATAAGACAGCTACTAGTTCCGCTAGTTGTATTTCTCGGGTTTTTTGGAGTAGTTTTGAAAATTTTCACGTTAGCATTTTTTGTGAAGGCGATATCTAGAATAATCAGTTCGAGATAAGATTGTTTTGATTCTCGAGTAACATTTCCTAATATCGATTTCTTTCTTGGTTGAGTGCATGTGACCAAGTTTTATGAATTTTACGATAGTTTAGAGAAACTCCTTGGTTTTTAAATCATTATGAAAATGACCGCTAAAGAAAAATACCTTGATCATTGTTGTGCGCGCACGTATGCGTAAAAAAGTCGTTTGCAATATTGGTACCCGGTGACAAACTCAATTGTATTAAATATTATTTATTTATATTTTCATTTCCACATTCCCAAAACCCTGGAAAACGTAATTTAATTTCTTTTGCCGTCCTGCCGCGAGTTCATAGAAGGGCCACGCCTTATTTGACTGTTTCAATTTTCCGTTCGCTATTCAAAAGATGCAAAGAAAGTTAGTATGAAATGACATCTACTTAGAGATTTGATTTATTTTACTTTAGAATGTCTTCCCAAGAATCGGCCATCGCCCTTCACAAAGAAATTCTACGCCTGAAACAAGAAATCACTTTACAGAGAAAGATGATCTCAGAGACATCGGCCGACTTGGTGTACTACTGCAAGCGTCATGAGAAAGAGGATTACTTTTTGAACGAAAACCATTCGAATAATCCTTACAAAGAAAGAAAGCAATGCTCCGTGATGTAACCTGTTAGACTGATTGTAAAGTAACAAACTTATTTCCCAGTCATGACCAGAACTATAACTATTTTGCACAGTAAACGGAGGCCATCAAACCTCACCTGAAGGCCAACGTTGTTCTGAGAAAAAAAATATTACAGACCGCCGTAGCTGAGTGAATTGAATGTTGTTGTCTAGCGAATCTAGTTTTTTTCTTGTTTTGTTTCGTTTTTTTGACGTAGGGAAGGAATTCCTCTCGAAGCAAATGAAAAAAATAAAATTATAATGAAATAAACAAAATTTTGCTTTGAGAATTCAGTCATTTTTCATTCATTTGCACGATAAAAAATCTTCAACATCAAAGCCATTTAAGTGCTCCAACGTCGAACCACGTGGTTCGTTCTCGAGAAAAGCCGTTAAGCGCTCACAGCTAGTGAAATGACGAGGATCCAGAAATAATTTTAAATAGAAACAAAATGCTTCAAAGAATCCTCACATAATATCAGCCCGCTTTTTCCAATTTTCCAAGCCGAGACACGAAAACTATGAAAAATCTCGGATCAACAAATAAATATATAGATAATACAGGATAATAGACCGCTGATTTCTGTACAGTACTATAGAGTGATGGTACTTAAACCCTGGAACAGAAACTAACAGTTTAAGTCTAATAGACACAATAGAAAAAAATGGAATTAGTGTATACTAACCTGGTCGGACTAATAACTGTTTCACGGGTTAAATGCCATCACTCTATTTGGATAACAAAAGGTGTTATTGACAAAAGATTTAACCACGTTCTTTATTATTCATCCAAGTTCGATCATCCACATGTATATTTATACGTCTCCCGTGACTAGTTCTCTGTGCTAGGCTTTCTACATCGCATGCACTAATCGTGCATATTTAAACTTACAACAGTCTAAAGAAGCATATACGCGACATACCCATCATGAAATGTACTGGTTGGTCTAGCCTCAGTACAATTAATACATTGCGTAATAAAACTTACCCCAAGCTGTACCAGCATGCACCAGGGCTTTATTTCAGTGCGTAATGCATTATGGGATTGTTATTCAAGATACAAGGTACATTCTTACTGATATCCCATGATGCACTGTTATGGGTGTTGTGAAGTAACATTTCAGACTGTCTATCCCAAAAAGACCTTTGTAGTTTTCCTAGCACATCGATGATATTTTTGAGGCTGGCGATAAACACTGCTGGTTTTTCTCGAACATTAATGCAACAAAAAAAATCTAAAAATTACAAGCGCGAGAAGGAATGCTACGAACATCGCTAGCTTTACGCAGCTGAAAGAAATGTGGAGTGAACACCATCCAGCATTAGAAACCCATAAATGTATCCGTGTGCCCGAGATATGAAGCATGCCGTATAGACATACGTGTACATTTAGCCGGGTATACACCACATACCTCGCCCGCGGGATGCCGTATAGACATAGTATGTACACATTTCCAAGATATACATCTAGGTATATACATTTTTCCCGTGTGGCTCCACATTTATTTTGTCATTAAGGACGTATCATACAAAGATATGGATGTCTCATTTCATGTCCAGACTGCATGAACACTGTCCATCAATGTAGGAACTTCACTCGTCGTCACTAAAACTGTCTTTACTCCTTGCTGGTTCTCCAGGATTGGAGCAGGAATCGTTGCTACTGTCGTCAGGAGATGGTGCGTCTCTTGTATCTTGTGCCGACGCACCATCACCAGACTCTTCTACCTTCTTCTCGTTATCTTTGTCCGTGTTTAAGTCGGTGTTGTCTTCAGGTTTAGAATTCTCTTTCTGCATATCTTTTTCTCGTCGTAGCGCTTGTATTCGTCGATCGATGGCTGTGTATAGCTGCTGGATGTCTTTTGGCCCAGCCTGTCAGGAAAAAAGAAGGAGGAGGAAAAAACCCCACAATTTTTTAAATTCATTCTTAGGATTCCGACATAAAATATTAAGGCCATCGTGACCATACGAAGTATCTAAAAATCTAAGCCAAGGCCCAAAATTTTGCTGACCCTCCCCCCCCCCAAGGCATAATAAATGACAAGCACCTATAGGCTTTACGTAACGAAGGGTTAATCTAAACAGAGTGTGTACTACTTACCATAATAAGGTATATTTTAACATCGTTCTCTGCTTCCATGGCTGTGATGCGTAGACTTTTGTCATTGGCACGGTCTAATGTCATTTCAGGCCATAGCTTGCTGTTGAGCATGACTCGAAGATGTCCCTGTGTCCTCATCACTTAAACAAACATCGGCACAGTGAGAATTTGTTTAAATATGAAGAGATAGGAAATATGCAGATGCTTTTCCATGAAGCTATGAACAAGACCATAAAACTTACCGAGACGAGACTGAAATGTACTTTCAGATGTTGATTGACGCATGTCATTAAGCTTTAAGAAGCCACGCCCCTTTTCTCTCCATGAATGGTTTTCAGCATCAAATAGAAAGAGTTTGCAGTTAATCTGTGTAATGATTAAAATGATAACTTAGGAATTTAAACATTCAAATAAAACATCCATAGCCTCTTAGGGACTGGTAAGAAAGTAAAGAAGGGGGTTGGCCATGAGAAACAGGGGGTCAGTCACTTTTTGGAGCCTTAAATAAGGGGAGGTTCATGAGAAAATATGCCACTCATCAGGGCTGGATTATCATTTTTGAGGTATTAAATAGGGATGGTTGATACTATGTTGGGCTTAAAACAAGGCTGGGTAGGTCAACACTTCGTAGCCTTACGATCATTGAATATTCATGACCCCACCCATCCACCCCCACACCCACCCACCCACACCTTTGAAATCCCTTCACTGCTTGCAATTTCTAATCTACTTATGTATTTGGATATTGCTCTCTAATGGGTATTATAAGGCTAAATAAACTATGACTGTATGTTTGCTCACTCACATGCATGACGTTTCTCTCCTTCTCTTCACCAGTTACCACCTCTACCTCCTCAAGCTGCGACTTGCAGGGGTTTACAGCCTTTTGGTAGACATTGGCTGCTTCTGCGAGGGTCATTTGCTGCTTCTCTGGGGAGATGTTTGGAGAATTTGGGCCTGCTTTATCAGCACATGCTTTTGCAACTTCTGCTAACGTTTTGGGTTCTCCCTCTGTATATTAACAAATAAAAACACTGATAATAAGGAGATTGCCCACTTCTCACTTTACTAGATCTATGCCAAGAGTAGAGTTTTCTTTTATAAGGTTCTTTTATCTGCACATACCAGGCAATGATGTCTTTTCTGCATCTGATGATGCCTCGTCTTGCTTTTCTAGATTTGGATCACTTGCATTAGCTTGAGCTGCTGCAGTTAACTATTTAGACATCAATGAAAAAGATATGCAATATAAATTCTGTGATTTCACTGTCAGTACAGCAGCAAAGATATAGAGAATAATACATGGGTGCACTGAGATATGGAATTTATCTTTGAGTGTTCAATTTGATATCTCACGAGTGAGTGCAGCAAACGAGTGAGATATCAAATTTGAACACAAGATAAATTCCATATCTCCAAGCGTCCATGTATTTTTCTGTTTATTATATAAACTATAGTGTTTTCAAGGATTTCTACCACTGAATACTAAAATTTTGATTGGCTGATATTTTCACATGTGAAAAATATCGTATTTTTATGTGTGCTGAGATACGACATTTCTCAGTGGTAGAAATCCTTGTAAAACACAGTAGTTTATATAACAAAGATGTGTTATTTACCAGCTGAGAGGTCCGTTAAATAATGTGAGGCTGGTAAATGTTTGTTTTTTTCATTTTTTTAGTTAGTTATTTTTTCTGTACAATTTTACCACACTCAAGCTAGGATACTATTGGACCAGGCATATTGTGAAAAACTGGACTGCTTGCGAGCCAGTCATAGCAGATACCAGACCCAAAAAAATAAGAAACCTTTTATTGGGAATCTCATAGCAAAATTTGCAGAATACAGTATACATGTAATGGTACTGACCACAACACGCTCTCCCATGTTACGACCAAACACAAAGCTTCCTGTTTTCTGGTCATTATTTGCCCTGAAAGGAGAAACACATGATGAAGAAAACTGAAAACTGTTGCCTTGTTTCACAATGAGTCTACCTTCTCCACTGTCATGACAGCTAATAAGATTTCATGTACTAAAATCTCTTAAGGTGTTGTAACATTTGGCAATTTTCCTTGCAACTTGTCTCTCATTTCTGTTGCACAAGGTGCACAAGATGTTGCCTAGTGTAACATACCAAAAGTGTCCCTCTCAGTTCTACTTCTAGCAATGGTTGCAGCAACAAAATTGCAAGACACTTTTGGTATGTTACACTAGGCGATGTTTCATGCAGCTTTAAGCATTAAAATTGCAAGACGAGTTGCAAGGAAAATTGCCTAGTTTAACAGCAAGTTTCCGTACGTCAGAGATTTAGATTTCAATAGAGGACTTGAGTCCATAAAATATGGAATAAACCCACACCCTTCTTCTCAATGCAACAATCATTCCACCTAAATTTCAGTTGTTTTTCTTGGTCATTGTACCAAGTTAGTGGGAAAATTCTGAAGAAAAAATACAGTATCTTCCTACTTACTGGTCCTTCTTGTCCAGAAACATTTGGAAATAGTTTTTGGTACTTTGTCCAGTTAGAGGTTCAGGTGCTGTAGCACCTTTTCTGTTTTCTGTGCTGGATGATTCACTGGTTGATAAACCAAAAGTCTGAAAAACAATCATGAAATGTTTTTAGCACAGAAGTCTTTGTTCTGGTATAGTTTTTCATATATAGAAAAAAAGACATTATCTAACCTTGGGCAGAGATGTAGTGTTGGAATTTTCTCCTGTAAATTAGATGTGCATCAAGTAAATAATCAAAATGAAAAGTGGTAATGAAAATTTTGGCACAAAGCACACTAGGGCAATTTACATGATACCAGAATGAGCTTGGTTCTGGAACAAGTTCATCCTGGTTGCCATATATTTCTTTCTATTCAGTTATGTGATACCAGAGCGAAATTTCATTCTGGAACATTTGAGTTATTCCAGAATGAGTTTATTCTCGTTTTCATTCCAGAATGAAATGCTCATTCCGGTATGACATTCTATACCAGTATCATGTAAATGTGGTACAAACATCATTCTGGAATGAAACTGCTCTCTGGGGAGACGGGATCGAGTGGCATATGTGTATTGGACACAGAGTTCGGCAATGCAATGGGACCAGAGCTGAACTTGTTCTGGCAATTTTTATCAGGTGAATGTGGCATGAAATTCATTCTCAATCTTGAATGAAACTTATTCCAGTATCATGTAAACAGCCACTAACTGACCAAGAGGTTTTGAAATCCATTATATGTTGAGACACACTATGATTTTTCAATTGCGATACAAAGTCGACTGTAACTTTCTTAAGTCTGTCACCTACCTGTGCTTGCTCCTCCTGTTAAATTCTTTGCCACCTCTGTTAATATAGATGGTTTTAGTTTAAATTGTTTTCGTTCATTATCATCCTCTACTGAACCTGAAATTGAACAGAATCTTCATTATTTCAGATACACTTATTTCAAAAATCATTGTCACAGCATCAATTGACAATTTAAAAAAAAAGAAGAGTGTATAAAGGATGTTGGTAAATTAAATTCATATTAATACATTCATGAAACCACCACACACACACACACACACACACACATTCACCTGCAGAACCGAAGATGGCATGGAAAGCTGTACTGCAGTATCAAGTGAAACCATGAAAAACTCATTTACAATTAAAAATACTGATGTCCCTTTTGGTCTCCTATTGTCCATTGTCAATCAGTGCTGCGACAACCCTTTTTGAAATAAGTTTATATTTATCTTAATGTGTTATCTTACAAAATGGGCCAGGTAGCATCTGTGGAAGATGCTACCTGCTTTCTCAATACTGACCAACTGATGCAAGTTGCAATAATAACACAATAAAAATCTTGACATTAGGATAGTGTATTAAATTGTTACTTCTAAGGTATATAACATTCATACTATAATATTACAGGTAGTTTCTACTAACTTTGAAAAACTCTGGCAACCTTCTTAGCAGGTGAAGGAGGTCCGCCTAAAATAATGAGAAAAATATAACTATTATTTTATCTGATTTAAAAACTGAGGTTGAAAACAATGGATAGTGCAAAACCACACTGGATCACTGGAAAAGGTTATGTGAATAAATGTATAGAACACAAGCCCTCTGATAGTAAATTACAAGTTAGTAAGAACCCTATATATACCACATTTTATAAAAAAAATTCTTTTTTAGAAAGTGGATTCTCACCTGCTTCTGAACCATCTTTTTCATCATCTGATTCAACTGTGCGCTAAACAAAAAACAATGAGAAAGATAAATTATTTGATACAGTTTATTTACCGGTAACTCTCCAGACATTGCCTCTTGACAACACAAAGGTAAATCATCAAGAGTGTCTCTTGAGATTACAAAGATAAAAAGTTGAAAGTGATTGGCTCTGTCTGACCACACATCTCCAGCCACACCATCTGCCTTAGTGTCACCAATAATTAGTTTTTTCCAGATTGGAATCCTAGCAAGTCACACGTGCTGATTGGTTAATAAACTTATTGCATAATAGAGACATTAAATAAATATTGATTGATTGATTGATTCTGAGTTCTAGATGAGATGCTACAGACTGCTTACTCTGGCTAACCAGAAAAACCTATTACAGTAAATAACATACATAAGGTTAATCATAATCCCAGCAAATAGGTTAAGTCAGATATTAACAGGATAAAATTCAATATACAATATTGCTGAGTTGAGCATTTTAAGTTACTTAAAATTACATACACAATCATAAGACGTAGCATATAAGAGTAAGTAAAAAATAATCAAGATTAATTATGCATCATTAATTAAAATTATTGATTTAATGATCACAATTATTTGTATTGGAAAAAAGTGACATGCTGTAGCATAATTAATTGACAATATTAATGCACAAATTAAGGTGACTCGCTATTATTGGATTTTATATTTAACTTTTTTTAAAATAGCATCATTTTTAATGGAAATTTAATGCTGATTTCAAATATGAAAAGAAAAATAGGGTGTCCCAAACTACTTTGAGTTAATCAAGCTTGAATGGATGGGTGTTTATAAGTTTTAGAAGTGAAAATCTCGTTAGCCGGAGTGAATAGGAAAAATTTTAAAGCTCAAAGGATAATAGATGTATGAAGACAACATTTGGACAGATGTTAACTGATATATCATTCTACGACATACATGAATAACTTTAAGATAAGAAAATGAAAATACCTGGATTTGGCATATTTTGTTCAACCAATGCTAGGAAAATGTCCCATCAAGTCGAGCAGAAATTCATACAAAACTTCACTTTTTTATAAGTTCTAATATTTAACTTTTTGAAAATTTTTGATATGACATAGATTTTTAGGAGCTTTTTCATATAAGCACATAAAAAATATATAATCCCGTGCGAAATTTGAGGTTTTTGCTCTCTTGAAGTTCAAAACATGTATGGTTCTTCAATCTTTTTCACTAAACTTCTGATGGTTACCATGGTAATTTGGTGGAAATTATGCGTGTGCATGCTTGTGGGCTCAGAAACTTGATTCAGAGCAACTATAGAATAGACCTTATTTGCTTGGGCGTATTTGTTTTCCCAATACAGGTCATGTGTCATTCCTTTGGGACTTTTTCCTTTGTTTAATGGTAACGCTTGAGAAGATACATTAATATGGATAACCCTCAAACAAAGAATCGTATTCCCAAGAGGTCTGAATTGGGAAAACATTATACCCAAGCGAATAAGGTCTATTAGGTTGAAGCAAGTCTTTTGAAAATGATGCAATAACAATGGAAGAACAATAATGGATTAAGTTGTGCATATCATTTGCGGGGTATTCTATAGTTGTACCCTTGATTCAATAGTAGCCAGCCACCTTAAGGAATGAATACAAGTTAAATATATTTTATAGGACAGAAATAAGATGCTTTGCATACAATTACATGCCAGTTTGTGGTAGGGTACTATTTTATTTCCAGATAAGAAGGAAAAACAGAGATCTCGAGATTATTTTAACAACGTTTATAAATAAAAGGGAAAATGTTTTTAATGTTATACCTTCTTATTAACTGCATTTTTGGTCTCTTCCTCCGTCTCATGATCAGAAACAGCAGTTTCTTTGGGGGAGTTTTCACTGTCTGAATTTCCTGACTGTACGTCCTGGTAAGAGGCAAACAATTCCCCATTAATAAACTCATTCAATGGCAAATTCCAATACACATTTGAAAGAAAAGTAATCTCGAAAAATGAATTAAAAATTCGACGAGAGTTCGTATAGAGATTATGTACCTGGTTCTTTATCCTTTCCGACATGTTTTGACCAAATACAAACTTTGGAGGTGCCACAACTGAGTCTTAGAGATAACACAGAAAGAAATACAGTGAATATGTATAAATGAAGTATCTAAAACTTCAAGTAAACTCCGAGTTGTTCATGAAATTTTCGCGGGAAGATATCAAAAAGAGTTCAAATTTGAATTCTGTTCATTGGATTTTTCTTACCTTGGTTAACGTTTGAAGCATTGTCTTCAACGACTCCAGAAGCTGAAAAAGATATCAAGAAAGCTACCTTATTCAAAGCACTTTAAGAGCTGTATTTAAGGAATAATTTAAACAGAAAAAGTAGGAAATTCAAAGACTCACTTTCTGCCATTTTGGTTTTAGTGTGAGATTGTTAATGGTCCATGTGCGCTACTAGGGACTATATCCTCTAGAGCTACTATAGCGAGGTACACTATAATATATCATACAACAACCCCAAACACAGGTATCCCAAACACAGGTATCCCAAACTAATACTCTTTCAAAAGAGACTTATTCTTCTTTCTTTCAAAGCGACTTCAACTTAATTTTTTTATCTAATGCTCAAAAAGTCTTATAGCTTTAATTCTATTTCTATTTTTTATTTTATTTGTTATTTTTGCATGTATTCATTTAATAGTATATAGAATTTATTCATTTATTATTTTTTCTTTAAAGTTAGCGTGAAAGCATAATAGTTTTTCTACTAGCTAAATAAAGGAGATGGAGATGGAGATGGAGATTTCTTACGAAACGTTGTTTCGCCAAAGCGAAACTTTTACAAATGAATAAGGGACCGGAAGTGTTTGTAAGCAGAACCGGAAGGGAATTAGAGGTACGGAAGTATTTTGAGCCAGCGATATGAACCGCAGTCAAAACAAGATGGCGTCCAATCAAGCCTCCAAACGTCGGACATTGCATTCAAAAAACGCTGCAAAAATCATCCAGACGTCACAGATCTCCCGGCTACCAGATAATATAATGCTAATGATCTTCAGTTTTCTTGATGTTAAGAGCCTTTGTGCTGGATCTAAGGTCTGTCGCCGGTGGTATCATCTTGGGAAAGATCGCTCCCTTTGGAGATCTGTAGACCTTCGTCCTTGGCCATTAGCTCTCAGAACTTTATGGAAAGTCGTACGCAATCGTATATCAGAGAGTGTTGTTGAACTACAGATTAAGGGTTTTATTGGCACGACTAAAAGGAATGACAAAATTTCGTTGTCTTTGCTTGAAGAAATCAAAACAAAATGTCCAAATCTGGAGAAACTAACGCTGTGTTACTGTGACATGAGGAACGTGGAAGTTAGATGTCTACCTCACTCTCTGAAGTCGTTATCTTTGGATCATTCTATTATTCCTTTAGGGTGGTTTGACAGCTTAAAGAAAGATCCATTTCTAAGGTACTTTGAAGACCTGAATCTCACTTACTGCACTAGAGTGTCTGATACAGACTTGGATAGCATTGGGAAATTATCTACTCTAAAACGACTGAACGTTAGTAATTGCTATAGAATTACTGACAATGGTGTCCAGTGTATTGCTACAAAACTCGCTAATCTCACTCATTTAGACCTTTCTAACTGCACATCTGTCACAGATCTTGGTCTTCATCACATTGGACGACACTTGATTAATTTAAAATGCTTGAGTCTTCAAAACTGTCGTTCTATTACAGACATTGGCATTGGAGCCTTGGTGTACAACTTGAAGGAGCTTGATTTCCTTAGTTTAGCAAATTGCCATGAAATTTCTGATACTGGACTTGCTAGCGTTGCTGAACATTGTAAGAAACTGACAACCCTCCATATCATAGAATGCCCCAAGGTTACCTCTGTAGGACTAGATAGTGTGAAAACCCTACTTCCCAACTGTGTTATCGAAGGACCAGAAAGATAATATGTACATCAGGGACTGTTAATTTTTTTATCGGGGGGGGGGGGGGCACTGGTGGTTTTTGGAATTTTTGCTAAAAATTTTGTAACCCCCCTTTTATTCCATAAAATTTTCACCTTGGCCCCCCCTCATTTTGTCCATGTTTTGCATGACCCTCCTCCAACATATATTTTTTCTATGCCCCCTATTTCATAGCCAAATTTTTCAGGTGAACCCCCCACACACACAAAACCACCAGCCCCCCCTCCTGATAAAAAAATGAACGGTCCCTGACATACCAGGGTAAGGGGAGGGGCACATACCAGGGATATAGGGTACAGTGTGATTTCATTTGAACCACTATCTATATCCATGGTACTGACACCCACTCTTAAACTGGTTGCACAAAATAAGCATTAAGGAACACTAATTTTCTGTAAATTTTCATAAAACAGGGGTGCTGAAACAGGTATTACCCTATATGGCACATATTGCCTGGCCACTGTATGTCGTGCTGGTACACTGTCTATAATTTATTTCATTCTAAACAATTCATTTTCAATAATAGAATGTGTCTAGAATGTGGCCCAAACAAGCACACTAGCAGAGGAAAGAGCCAAAGTTTATTGCCATAAAATCTGTGAATTATTACATGTTCTAAAAAATTTATTATTCAACAGCTCCACAAACACTGTTGAATATTTATATATTTACAAAGTCAACAGAAGTATAATTACCATCAGGTGAATGGCAGAAAAGAAAGTAACAAAATTAAAAGCAGCTATCTTTATTAGATAAATTATGAAGATAGTTCCAGATGAAATGTCACCAAAAGATACCGTTCTAAATATTACAGAGTTGTGACAGTCCAATACTATAATACTGTATTCACCTGTGTAATTTTACTAATTCCTGCTTTCAATTTCACATGCTTTTTAGTATATTAAAATTAAATTTTCATTTTTATGCTAAGGCATTTCACATTTTAATATTACAGTCCACTGTGCAATGAAATTATTATTCTTTTATATATAACACTTGCTTAAATATTTATCATTTTAAGAGAAGGGACAAATACATAATTCTAATTTGCCCTGTGATAGTATTAAAGCAGCTTGAGACTCAGTTCTAAGTTTTCCAAATTTTCTGTCTTTCAATATTTTAACTATAGCAAGAAAAACCCTTTACTATGTTCTTGAACTCCAAGACATATCTTACATTAATTATCTCTATTTTCCCCATCTTTTTCCATAAAGAGTTCCCTGGCCATTTGATGGTATTGCAGCTTCTGCACTGCTGGTTCTCTCATTCTTTCCTAATTTCTTTCTCAAATAGGCAATCTCTTGCAGATACCTAATGTGTCAAGAACAAAATAAGTTTGTGCAGTTCCAGAAAAATCTATATTCCCTGCAGGGGGGAGGCTGATGTTCCCCACCCCAAGAAATTTCCACAAATAAAGTGCACATGTTGTAAGAACATTCCTTCCAAATCCCTTGGAAATCCCAATCCCTGACTGACAATACTCTGATTATTTCACTTACAGTCATTTGTCTGACCTCATCAGGGCCCAGGTACTCTGAGATGAGGATTCTAACAAAAACATTTTGCTAACAACAACCTGAAAAGCTTACTTTTTCAGGTGTGTATCAATGTACTCTTGTAAATCTGTCACTTGCTCTTCAGCAACAGCACAGCGTGTCAAAAGAGATGCTCGTTCCATCTCCAGTTCTTGCTAGAAATAAAAAATGTCCTTTTCTTTAACAAAAACATGTATTCAAATTAGACCACACTGAAGGCAACTGTTTAGTCAAAAACGTTTTATATTTTAATTTTCAAATTCTTATCCTTGTTATTAATATATCAAATAAGCACAATTATGACAACAAAAACATGTGTCAATCATTATACCTGAGTGTTCAATGTAAACTCTCTCAGCTTCTTTCTAAGGTTGCTCCAGTTTATATCAGAAGTATCAGACATCATTCTATAGGAGAGTAAAAGATGTTTGGTGAACCAAAAAGAACAGTGGACAACAGCAGTTTTAGTAACTTTCATTTTAACTTACTGCTCCTTGTCTCCCTCTATCCCATTGGAGTTCATCCATATGTCATTCTGCCTGAATGTCTCTCCTTTGCTGATCGAAGCATTAGATGTCTAAAAAGTTATGGAAATGAATGGGTAAAAAACTGAGAAAAGAATGAATGAAAGGGAAAGTAAATGGGAAACAAATGAAGTCAATGACTAGCCTACCTGTTTCTTAAGTTCTTTAATTTCATTTTCATAGCTGTGTAACTTGGCAGTCACTTTTCTGATTTCGTTAGACTTCATTGAAGACAGAAGAGTTTGTATGAGTAAGAATCCCTTAAGAGATGTACATGAAGCCTGAAATCTTTTAATACCTGGGCATTTTGTAGCTCTTCTTCTGTCGGTATATATAGATTTTCATTTTCTTTGATATATCCTCCTTTTTCTGCTTCAAAATCAAACCGCAGAACACTAAAAACCAAACAGTAAACAAAACGTTTTTAGATAAAACTTATTAGCTGTGTACATTCTTGGAAGTGAACCATCAATTCCTGGAGGACTGCTGATTGCTGATAAACAGCCATCTCCTATGTCAGGATGGCTCTATAATGTGTGCTGTAATCAATGGTGTGATCAGTACTACACTCTCATTATTTGAAGGGTTATTATTACCTGTAGGCAGACAGCAGTTTTCCATGTTTATTTGTCAAGTCAGTGACAGTATTCTTTAACACTTTCACCTTTTCTTCTAGTGTTACCACATGACTTTCTTGTGCATCTCGAACCTTTCTCACCATAGCATCAATGTAGGCATGAAGAGACTCAAGAGATACCTGTTGTCCTGTCATCTGGCCACAGTATACCTGCAGGTTGTAAGAGTTACTTTTTCAACTTATTATTGCAAATTTCACAAGGGAAGAAGGGAATGCTTTTAACCTTAAGTGCAGAAGGGATGGGGGACCCTCCTGAAAGTACCAGTTCTTTCTCTTAGTGGGGGATGGGGCTTGCCATGTTCTACTGTAGGTACCTCTCAATATTGGAGCTTGCAATCTCCTCCTGGGCTAAGGTCAGGGAATTCTCACTTAGACTGCATAAACAAAGTGGTTCCCTTGATGGGGGATCCTCTTTCTGCAATGGCTAGGGATGGCCGGGACATTTTCTTGATTGTACTACCAGTACATGTATGCACAGGACCACAATTTGCAGTGACCAGTCCAATATTAAGATAATTTTCTGTTTGAGATGTCATACTTACAGATATATCATGTATGTACTGCTGCAGTCTGTTGCTATACTCCACACTGACTTCATTCAATTGTTGATCAAGTTTATTGTTTTCTTCTTCCAGATGTCTCTTGCTAGCTTGAGTTGTAATTAGCTCCTGAGAGAAATCAAGATACACTTCATCACCTTATAGTTTTATCATGTTATCAATGAGGCTAGTTACAAGAAATCAATTAGCATTTTGCACTACATGATGTACTTACAGCTGATAGGCTGGCAACTTTACGTTGACTATCTCTTTGTGAAGCTTTAGTCTGCTTCAACATCATTTTAAGGTCCTTGCTATAACATAAGCAATAAAAAGTTAGGTTCTAGTTGACTGCTAAATAAACCTTGCTAGAAATGAATTAAGTGAATGGAAATTGTTATACATTGGCATAAATTATTATAAAAGAAACTTAAGATCACTTTACATCTTATCTTCCAGTTTTAGCAGTTCCTTGTGGTGTTCACTCTTCAACACATCAACCATTCCTTCTTTAGTATGGTTGGACATCAGTAACTAGAAAACAGGCAATGAAGCAAAATCCTATTAAAATCTGTTCATTTCTTATTTCTTCATTCCCATCTTCCCTCCTTTTCTTCATTTTTCCTCTTCATTCCTTACTTTGATACATCTGCATATCTACTGTTGTTCATCCTTGAGTGCCAGCTATTCTAATTGATTTGTTCATTCTCTTTTTTTGTTTTGTTCATTTGTTCATTTTTGTTTACTCATTCATTCTTTCTTTTTGCTTGTTTGTTTATTGGTCTTTCATTCATTCTTTAGTTCATTCCCTTGTTTGTCTTTCTACCTCCTTTTTTTGCTCATTCAATTATATATTCACCTACTTGTTTTTCTAGTTGTAAATTTTCAGAGCGAAGGGACACCAGACTCTTAGACATATCATTCTATAAAAACAACAAAAACAAAGTTCTGTTACTTTCTTTGTAACCATGAATTACAAAAATCCTTCTGTTTTCATATTCAATAATATATGTGTAAGATTAAAGAAAAATTAAGACTGTCCAACCTTGTCACGAAGTGAGGTGGGAGTAAACTTGCTAGCTAGTTTCCGCAGTTGACTATAGTATTCCTTGGACAAAATCAGAATTAATTTCAGTCAATCAATTTTCAAACATTAATCCTAAGGCCATCATGCATCACTTTGAGTTCTGACAATAAATCTTTCCCTAAATACAATTCTAATACTACCTGCATTGTTTCCATTTCCACAGACTCCTTGTCTTTCAGCAACTGTTCCTTCACACTAGACAAGTGAACTAACTCCAGTCCAAGCTCTTCATTCTTAGCAACCTCATTCTGGTAGTCATTTGTTACTTGCAAGTGGTTTGTTTTCAATACCAGATACTCATCACTCAGCTCTTTGTATTCTTTACGTAAGTTACTGAGTTCTTCATTTGCTTGTTTTGCAGAGCGTCTATCTCTTTCTGATATGGCCTCCATCTCACTGACTTGATTCTCTAGTGACAAAATCTATAAACAGGAGGAATAAAAAGCTTAAAGAAAGGAGAAAAAAGTTTGTAACGTTACAGAATTTTACTTTGAAACAAAACATTGCATACCATATTCAGTGCATGAAAACATTATTTCATCATATCGAAACAAAGAGGAAGAAAAGGATCTGGAATTGCCTCATTTCATTACCTTGCATGTTTATCCCTTGTTGCTAGGATACACAGAGGCGCATTAGCATACTCACTTTGTTGGTCAGTTCATATTTATCGGCTGCCGCCTCTTCTATAATTTTATTATTCTCCAGCTGTAGATCCACCAAGTTTTTATAAATCTGGAAGATTTAAAGCATAAATGAATTCCACAGGAAAAAGAACTGGTATGAAGTTCTTGTTAACCCCTCCCCTCCCCTATCAGTAAGGGAAGTATAGAGACACTGTGATCCCATGGGGGAAGGGGTTGGGTGAGAAGCAACTATTCCCAGGATGACATTATATCAAAGTTATTTTGTTTCATTAAATAAATACCTGCAATTTTTCCTCATCACTAAGCTCTAGTTTTGAAGACAGCTGTTTCCATGAGTTTGTGGCTTCTGTATATTTTGCCTCCAGCTCAATGATTCTGCGGTAAAGTTGTTCCCGACCTTCTTGTAGTTTGACCTTCAAGACAGACATAAAAAAGTTACATTTAATTACCTGCAACTCATGAAAATCATTCTATTTTTCATCTTATTTTTTATGGTCATGTAAACTCTTCTGTAAGGATGTTACGCACATTTTCATTTGTTACTTTTGCCAACTGATCCTTAATTTCCAGGACTTTGCTGCTACTGGCATCTCCTGCAAACCTTCCACCATGCTTTAGCTCATCCTGAAGGCTAAGGATACTTGCTCTGTACTGACGTATTAATCCCTGTTAATTTCAGAATTAAATTAAGGTCAACATGGAATCCTGTTGATATGATGAATGGTAATGGGTTACCTGTGTTATATGGTTGTTGATAAGAGGATAGTTGTGTATCTGTGCAAGTTGTCCAGATATCCTCAGAATAGTGCTCAAGGGAGGTGTTTCAGTAGCCTTCAGAGCCACAAGAACTTTGGTTTTACAGTTTCCACCAAGAGCATCCTTTAGCAGCAATGTCAGTTTAGAATCACTAAAAAATATATGATTTATGATAAAAAATGGCAATAAACCAAATGTTACAGATAACATACTGTACCTATAGTTAACGACCCTGGTTGCTAGGGGTGACCCTGTCAGTGATGCAACCAACTGACGAAATGCCAGGATAGATCGATTAAGGGAGGGTCCTTCTCTCATACGTAACTGTGTTGGATCTTCTGCTAGTTTTTCTGCACCTGGTAACTCTACTACCATCAGATGAGAAAAGGCTTCTGGGTTGTCCTTGTTAGCCTGTTGAAGTAAAGAATCATCAAATAATCAGATGCCATGATGAATGATGACACTACTGTTGATGGTGATGATACTAATGATGATGGTGATGGTGACGATGGTGGCGATGATGCTAATGGTGATGATGATGATACTGATGATGGTGATTATGATGATGATGATGAATGATGATGATGATGATTGTGATGATACTAATGGTGGTGATAATTATTTTTATGATGATGATACTGATTACAATGATGATGATAATCGATGATGATAGTGATGATACTAATGACAGTGATGATGATGATGTTGATAATGATTATGGCACTGACGATGATGACAGTGACAATATTGAAGATGATGATAAATTAAATACCTTGAACATATCCAAACAAAAGAATATAGCAGATCTAGGATCAACCAGGCCATAATCTGTCTGTGTGTGGGTTCTTGATTCCAAAGCTTGTCTATACAATAAAGAACACTCTGCAGCATCTGTAACTTGTTTGGTTGTGATGTTTTTAACAATAACACCATTGACTGGATCCTCTAAAACTTCAAGGTGTTTTTCTGATATTTGAAGAAAGAAAAACATTTACATTATTGGAAAGCAAGGTATTACAGGCAAATTAGATGGAGTCAAGTACACAACATTGAGTGGGGACTTAATCTTGCCTAATCAGGGGGGGTCAGATACTAACAACCTTGCCCCATCCCTCCCCATCTTGACAATATTATTTTTATTTTATATAGTAAACAGAATATGCATGTGGACACACAGATACTGTAAGTTTGAACCTTGTTTATAAATCAACATCATCACAACAACAGCATTGACAGCAGCAGCATCAAACACAACTTGAGCAACAACAGCAACAGCAAGCAAAGTGGGAACAACCACTATGACAACAACATACATTTCTATATGCTTTTATTCCATTTTTATACCAAAAATTTACTGTGATTTTAAAAGTTATATCAGTACTGGCATACCCTCATAAGATGGGTTCAAGAGGTCAGAAACCTTTTCATTGTACAACTGAAAGCATTGCACAGTGATCTTCTCTTCAAATCCATGGTTAACTTGTCCTCTCTGTTCCTTTAGTCGATCCTCTTTCAACTTCATGAACACTCCATTCACCATCAAAGGAACAATGGCTGCCTTACACTTCTTCTCTCCAGCCAGCGTGTACGACTTTCCTGACCCTGTTTCTCCAAACGCAAGCACGCAAACATTGTATCCAGAAATGAAGTACTCAATTAAGGGGAGAAATGATTCTTTATAGATATCGTAGGGTGGGATATGTGGTTTGTAAACAGCGTTGAAGATGTGTCCTGTACCATTAGATGCTTCAACTCTTGTCCCTGACACACCGAGAGATGCTATCTCTCCTCGACCTGGAGGCCTAACCCGAGCTACAACCTCAATATTCATACCTAGTTACAGGATATTTATAAAACGAGTCGTCTTTATCGAAATTTTTGGACCCAAAACCTTGTCTTGTAAGAGTTGCTTTGGACGCCATTTTGGTCGCCATGTTGTTTTGCGATTCAATTTAGGTTGGGCTTTCTGTGTAATCTACAGGCAGATCAGGAAAAAATCGATGCGCGCGTCACTAAAATATTCCGAAAAACTTCAAAATTCATGTCCCACACGGAACACGGTGATAGTGTAGTTTATATAGTTACCAAAGAAACACGCACATCACGGGGTTTGTCCCTGATCATAGCAAGGGGTTAATCATTTATGGTCTAGGGGCCGATTAACCTCTCCCTTAAGGCCT
>JAAAQI020022013.1:0-19380 GCA_011800005.2 Stichodactyla mertensii | reverse complement strand
TATTTTTACGTGTGCTGAGATACGACATTTCTCAGTGGTAGAAATTCTTGTAAAACACTGTAGTTTATATAATAAAAGTAAATATTAACAACAAAATAGACATGTTTTAAATGTCATTCACTGTCTCATTTTCGTGGCAAAAAATGGGCTTGCGGCATTTTTATAAAATGTCAATGCCACTGTTCCTCTTCGTGATCCGGTAACAGCTGAGTGAAGTCGCGTTGTTCTGAATGCGGCGCTCTTTAGTATTTTTTTTATCTCATGCAGCGCTTAATCGAATAAATACCGGATAACATCCTCTGTATCGGGTGATTGTGAGGTCCCCGGTGTGAGGTGTTCCCTCCTGGGGACTGTCAACCCGATATATCAACAGACGAGCGCGCAAACGATCAACTGCAACAGTGCAAAGACATCTGTCCCAACTAGCCTAAAAATACGGTGTTCGAGTCTGCGATCTACGAGGTGACGTCAAACCACAGGCAGACCAAAAGCAGACTGAGCACTTCCATCCAGTGGCTTGATCTGGTGTACAGTTGGAATGTGCAGTAGTGAAAGGCTTTATAAATGAATGTATCAAAAAGAGCAAGTGTGATTTACTCTACCCTAGTAGAGGTTGCAAATGTTGTGGTGATATCTATTGTGATTGACACGTCGGCCATCATTTTGGACATCTTGTTATTAGTCATTGCATATAAGAAGTGCAAATAATATATTGATCAAAATATTGTTTGACAAAGTTAATGCAGTTCAGGATATTCCATAGAAACTAAGGTAATCTTACCTGATCAAAAACACTTTGTTCTTGGTTGTTCTAGTTTATTTCATTATTGCAAAAGAGCATAAATATCCTGTATCCTGACATTATCATAAGGATTCACAGTTTTCTCATAAAAATTCATTACGTTTTGAGATTCATTTTGATTCTGTGTTTCAAAACAAATAAAGGTAGTTGAGATGTACATCTATGTAGGAAATCTTAAAGAAGGTATTCTCTTATTTTGTCATTTTGTCAGCTTTGAAAGTAACCTCAGCCAGTGTGGAATTATAGAATACAAAACTGTATGGATTCAAAACAAATTCTTACTAAATAATATGAGAAAAATTACAATATCTAATAAATGAACAAACTATTGAGAATATACAGTAATTCTTAGTAATTTTTCTTGGATAAATTTTGGGATCCATTTTTCACAGGAGTCTAAATTGGAATGAGAAAGACCTGGCTGCCTGCCATGTTGGAGGACTGAACAAAAGAAACTACCAGAAATCTTATGTAAATGTAATCCATCATGATGGGTATGGATGACAACAAGCTACAACAATTTAAAGTGTAAAATGAAGTGTTGTTGCTGTTGTACTATGTATTTCTGATATCTCTGTGAGCCTTGGGAATGGTCAAAGTTATTCCTTCAAAGTCCTTAGTTACAGTTATTTGACATCCTAACCTGGACCTGTGATTAACAAGAAATAAAAACAAGTTAAGTATAATCCAGTAACATGAAAATATCTAGGCAGTTCTTTAATTAATCATTGTTATCATCATTACATTTATCACCACCGCTATAACCTGACTACCATCACCACCTCTACCACCACCACCACTACTTCCATCACCATCATCACCTCCTACACTTTATAAGACTTCTAAGTACCATCATTATCATCATCTATTCAGTACTTACGTATCTGTTAGTCCATAAGCAAGGTCAAGCATATCAAGCTCCTCATCTGTTGGTTCATCTAAGTTAAGTTTATCCATTTCTTCTTGATTAAATATCAAATGACAAGTAGAACAAGATAATGTCCCTTCACAGGCACCTGCAGGTACATTAAATCATTATAGTATTATTCCTGTCAGTACCAGTTTGAGAGTATTGAATATTTTCCTCACAAAAAAAACTTTTTCAGCAAAAATTCTTTTGGTAAATCCATTTAAAACATTGTATTACAATGTAAATGGCTAACATTTCATTATCCTATTGTTTCAATGGTAACATAGTAGTCTTAGGTTATCAGTCTTACCTTCTAGGTCGATATCATTATCCTTTGCAACATCTAGTAGAGAATCTCCCACTTTACCCTTGACAGCAATCTTGTCACCATCTCGGTCAATAAAATTGATTGTTACTCTGTAAACAAAAGTTTTAGAATCAGCAAATCAAACTGGTATAAGTGATGATTATCGTGAAGGGTGTGGAAGGAGAGGGGTGGGGTGGGGCAAGGTTTGGTACATGTACAGATGACGAGCAGAAGTGACCAGCCTTTAGTAACATATTCAAGATATCTACCATCCCATTCAATATTTTTCTATCACATTGGATGAAGGATGTTTTCTGACTGAGATGACAAGATATGACAAGTGAATCGAGAAACAGTAAAGCTTTATTAAGTTGTTACGTCATAAGGTCTAGAAACTTTCCCACATCTATTCCTAGACTAGATCTGTTACAATGGATGTATATGATGCAGATAACTCTTAATTATTTCTGTGCCTTTTGCATTAGAGATTGCAAGCCTAGGAGTAATTAATTTGTGACCTTTTTTACTTGCTATTCTTGAATGATTTAATACAATAACGTTATATAATACTCACGCTTCAGGTTTTGGTTTTCCCTTTGAATCAGATGAAAAACTCTTCACACGATGTGAAACTCTACTTCTAGCAGCAAATAAACGGCTAGATTGTGCAGTGAGAGGTATAGATTGCCTAATAAGGTTTCTTACCAACGACGCCATTTTTTTTACGGCAGCTTTAATCGTGATTACGTCAATGCATCCTTGCGTGACATTCACCAAAGTCCGTTATTTGGCAGTGTTAAAAGAAATCTTAGACTTTAGTACCTTAGTATTTGTTCTAGTTTTCACAACAAAAAAGATTTAATTATGATTATTTTTATTTTTATTTACAAAATGTGTTGTTATTCAATATTTTTGTAGGGTAAAAAGTCTTTGAAGAGTGCAAATTTGAAGGCGCAGGAAAAAGGAGCCTTGATGTACCTACTTTGAACACACGCTAGGTTCTGCTTTTGTAGAAAAAAAAATTAACCTTATTATTTAATAGGCTTTTGAATTACAAATATCAGTGTAGCAGATGTTTTTTAATAGTTTATGAAGTCTTGTAGAAGAGAATATTCAAGAGATGTTCGTACAGGCGTCATGATGGACCTTAAGGTTCCCATCCGGGTACTTGATGTATATATTCTTACATTAGCATAATTTCCTTCCTTCAAAGGTTGAACGGAAACTACCTGATAACAAACAAGATGGATCGACTTTTATCCCTTCTTATAGGACTTATTTTAATAACAGCCTCGTTAGGAGACGACCAAGACATCCATAAGGCTGAATCAGCTAAAGTTACGGTATCAGAATCGGAAAAGAAAAATCAAGAGCGAGTCGAAATAACCGTAGAGACGACCAAAGTTGAGAGAGATGGTCTTGGAAACTTTAAAGACGCTCAGGTTTTGAAGGTAAAAAACCGGACATTTTTAGTCCTGTGCCTTATAAATAGAATAGAATTTTTATTTATAGGCTGTGAGGGTTTTTTGGTCTAAAATTTCGGAGTTTTTAGTGTTGATTTAAGCAAAGGTGTTGTTGTTTTTGGAAGTTTTTTTTACAGCGACACATCAACAATTTCCGCTTGACGACGTTTGATGTTTTTAGTATATGTTTTGCATTTTTCCCCAAAAAACTGATTATTTTGAACGATCTTGCCATTTATTTCTTTAAATAAGCTGTTTCTCTAGCACAATACTTCCAAACTGTGACTTTGAAAACTTCGAATCTGACTGAATGCTAATAAACTTGTATAACTATTGATGCTGAAATAAATTCTTTATGATCATAACTAATAAGCAATTTATCTTTTAAAAATTATAACTCTGATCTAGATTTACCCAATCTTTTTTTATACCATTGCTTTATAAAGATATATTTCTAAGTGTTAGATTGTGGTGTCATTGACATAAGTATTTTAAAAATTTAAAAATTATTTTTATAGCAATTAAGAAGGGTGGTTTTCTATTGTTTTGTGTGAGAAAGTATTTGTTATGTAACTCTGAATATTTTAGACGTCATTAACTATGCTATTAGTCAATCCATATTTTTAATAATCAAGAAAATTAATTAATTTGTGGATGGTGACATCTGTGGGAGGATATATCCAGTAATTGCTATCACTACACTAGAATTAATTTTATTTTCTTGTTATTATCCACGTTAAGCAGTGACTCTTATTTGAACAATCTTTCTAGTCTGCATATATTAGTATAGAGCTGTTAAGTTGTGACATATTTCTGGGTCCAATTTTTCACAAAATGCGCTAAAATAAAACCACAATTCCTCCTTCACCTGTAATAAACAGACATATGTACCCCAATTCCTACTATGAAGAAAAAAGCAAGAAAAATCTTCAAAGAACTGCTTTTCATTTTGGGCCCGGAAGCCATTTTTTGTTCGAATTACGTCACACTTAACAGCTCTATATATTTATTTAGCTCAAGGCAACTGACAGTTTCAGCATAATAATACAAGTGCAGAGAAAAAAAATGAAAGGAATAGAAATTGATTTAAAAGACAATGCAGCAGAAATGCCTTACTTCTTAGGACAGGAAAAGTATTGATAACGAATAATACTGACTGAGATGGTCATGGTTAATTTTCGTAAATTGTAGGTGGGCACATATTGTGAAATGGCAATGGTTTGTCTATGTATAACATTGTAGGAGGAAGAATCACTAATAGTTTGGTTCACATTTAGAATTATATATTAAAACACATCTTAAAAATACATAACAACAAAAGAAAACGTAAGAGGACTGAAAGCCTAATATGATTTTTTTTTACTATTTTAAAAGAAAGAGAATCCTCTTATGAGTTTTTTAACACCTACAGGTTGTTTTTCAAGTCACTGTCATTGAAGGCAATATTCATGTGAATGGTCTGAGAGCCCAGCATGGAGCTGTCACAGCTTTCCACTTTCATGCTGAAATTGGTGAGATTTTCTCTTGTTTTGATATATGACTTCAGGAAATTAGAAGATATCCACATTTTCCCCCTTCTTGCTAAAAACAGGAGAATGGGATTGAAATTTCCAAGGGGTATATTGTGTAGTACCAGAAAATATCCATACCTTCCCCATGGAAGGGAATTGGAATTTCCAAGGGGTGGGGGGAGGGTCTGAAGAGGGTATATTGTGTAGTACCAGAAAATATCCATACCTCTCCCATGGAGGGGGATTGGAATTTCCAAGGGGTGGGGGAAGGTCTGAGGAGGGTATATTGTATAGTACCAGAAAATATCCTTACCTCCCCCATGGAGGGGGATTGGAATTTCCAAGGGGTGGGGAGGGTCTGAGGAGAGTATATTGTGTAGTACCAGAAAATATCCATACCTCCCCCATGGAGGGGGATTGGAATTTCCAAGGGTTAGGGAGGGTCTGAGGAGGGTATATTGTGTAGTACCAGAAAATATCCATACCTCCCCCATGGAGGGGGATTGGAATTTCCAAGGGGTGGGGAGGGTCTGAGGAGGGTATATTGTATAGTATCAGAAAATATCCATACCTACCCCATGGAGGGGGATTGGAATTTCCAAGGGGTAGGTCTAAGGAGGATATAGTTTGGAAAGGACTGTGTATGTTTCACAAGTTTTGTTCTAATACGAATACCAGTTTTATGATTTTTGAGCTTTCAATTTGTGACTAGATGAAATTAACAAGAGCAATGAAGTCTTGCGTCATCATACTGCACCCATCATGATTCGAGTCCTTGTTATCGAGGGATCTCAGGTGACAGGAGCCAACCATCTTGATAAGCTAGAGGTTGAGGCCCAGATTGTGGAAATTGATGGAAAGGTGGTCAAGGAGATTGATGTTACTCAGATGATTATCAAGCTTGATTCTGTCAAGAATGAAGTCTTGAAGGAACGCAAAATTACTGTTATACGTGTGGCTGAAAGCAAAATTACCTCGCATGCTCCTAAGAGTGACATCCACGTACACAGCCGAGGAGGTAAATATTACTTTCTAAATGGTAATAAACTATAAAATACAATAGATGTGAAAATAAACAAACCTATATACATGTACACACACTTATAATACTCATGAATAATTAATGAGGCCAAAACAATAGAAAATCATTAGTGTGGAGGAGCTTGTATATCTCATACAGTATCGTCCTGATTTGCATAAACTTTAAAACTGGTTTTCTCAGCCAAGTTTCCCATGTTGTTATGGGTGCCCAAAACTTCCAATGGAAATATTTGTTTTTTATTCTAATTTAGGTCAACTACCTGGCAAGCCATTCCATGCTTCAAAGAAGGACATGGAAAAATTCCACAAGCTTGGAAAACCAATGAAACCAAAGAGACCTCTTCATTCTGAGAAAACTTCTTTTGGTGGGAAGGTAATTGCTTGTTGAAATTATAGATCAATCATGAGAGAGTCTCATCTGACATCAAACATCAAGAAGTGGGTTGAAAATCTAGGTGTAGCAGATATTTTAACTGACTTCAAGGCATTTGGATATAAAATGAAATACTCTTTTAAGTGTTTATGTAGACATGTAGTTTTAATAATTATTTTTGAACATTGTCTTTCAGATTGATCAATATGAACACAGCATTTGCAAAGGCTTCTACAAGCTGCCATTTGCTGCACGTCTGTCAATCTTTCTCCTGGTGACCATTGTCGGCCTTGCAACTGTATTCTGTTGTATCCGTGCATTCTGCTGCAAGCCACCAGCCAAGGGACAAAAGTTTAACTTGGATGAGTTTGATGACAAATGCGATTTGGAGGGAGTATTTGAGGCTCCACCATTGGACACCAAGGTTCCTCTAGAAAAGCAACAACTGGTACTTCAAGCTTGAGTTTACTACTTTTATTACATCTTAGTTCTTCCTTCTGACATTGTTATTAGCTCAAATTTTGAATGGTTAAGGTACATTATGGTGCAGTTGGCAGAAGAGAGAGTGGAAAAGAGGTGTTAGTTTTGTGTTAAAATTTGAACTAACAACAAGAAACTCTTTTTCAAGAAAGACTTTTTCATAACTTTTCTTGAGCTGATTTGAGTTTTCTGTGTAATAGACTGATATTATGTTACTGATAACAATTTTACCAACTGTCAATTTAAACTTTTCTAATAAGAAACAGGTCTTTGTCTTTATGCAGTTTTTTAGAAAGTATCAACAGAGCAACTTTACTAAAACAACTTTTTTTCCTTCTTTTTTCTTGCATTATTTTGTTTGACATTTGCTTTACAAATCCAACATTTAAAAATTACTGAAACTTTTACTTTGCAAAATCTTTTAAAAAATATCGATTTAGTGCAGTTTTTCCAAAGGAAAAAATCTAATCATGCACTGTAATTCTTACTAAAGGATTAATATCACGGGAAAAGATACCTGGAATCTTTGCTCTAGGGGCTGTGTCTTGGTGTTGAATTCTTGGTCTGTTACTGCAATTCTCAATATTCTGCAAACACAGTAGTTGCAAGCTACCCATTGGAATTTGTTTTTCACTGCCGCCAATCAAAAATGCAAAAGATACCAACTGATTATGTTTGATTGACGGCAGCAAAAAACCAATTTCACAACAAGCTGTTGAAATGTCTGAGGTCTCAGAATAATGAGAATCGCAGTAAGGCTAAGGAGAGAATAACAGTCACAAAGTTATGGCCAGAGCAACTATCTCCATGAGTCTGTTCTAGAAATATTACTTACTGTTTAGCTAAAATAAAGACAAAATAATTGGATAAAAGCTAGATAAGACGGCATTGATAAGATGTACATCCAATTCACTGGTTAACTCATACGTTAAAATAAGAAACACGAGGATAAACCTCCTCAAAGATGCCTAATATTTAATTGTAACTGTAAAAGACAAAAAGTGCTTTTGAATGTAATAGGCTAGTGAAACATGGAATGTAAAGAGGAAGAGCCCTCCCTTTAGCTGTGTCTTGTTTGGATAGATAATTTAATCCTTGTCATGTACTGTATTTACTAGAATCATGAACTCCTGTAAATAAGCTTTATCAAAACGTATGCACCAAATTCATTTCAATAAAAGCTCTTTGTGTACTCGTACTATTTTGATCTCATTAATGAACAAATTTGTAGGAGGCAAAAGTAGATCAAAAGTAAAGGAGGGTAAAATGGGGCCCACTTTTAAGCATTAAAAAAAATTGTTTTCCTGTGTCAAGATACAACTTGTGGCAGAATTGCAAAGAATAATCTACCATTATATGAGCTCTTTTTCCACTTATGCTAGAAAAGACATGGAAACGAGATTATTGCTTAATTTTTCTTGGTAGTCTATTCGGAGGCATTCAAACGAGGCAAAAAGCCATTTTGATGTCAAAATTATTGGCGCGCAATTGTCTGCATTCCCGGATGTCGTGCGTCTGTAATATTTCATATTGCCCAGAGTACCAGTCAACAGGAATATTGAATTAGAATAATTTTACGAGATTCTACTAGTAAAGGTAAAGTAAAACTGTTATGAGACTTGATATGATATTTCTGGTCCCTAGTTTATGTGAAATGACATTCAAAATGCCAAGTAAACGGCTGTTTTATTTTTGTGTAATATCTTCACATTGAAGTACGTTCAGACGAAGTGAACTCCCTTTAAATCACATAGAAAGTGAGTAACAGCTTGTATATATTTTGTGACGTAGTTTTGGACATAAAAGCATGTAAAAAATCTATGTACTGGCAATAATTCATGAAATTCTTCAATAATTCTGGGTTTTGACATTGGTTACCTTTCGAAAAAGGTTCCTACGGGATCCCTGTGTTTCCTGCGCTAATACAAGAGGTATTTTAACATTCGTTAGTTAGTCAAGTTCAAGCTTATTGCCAATAATAAATTAATTAATAATAAATAATATTCATGTATTTATAATATTGTGTTTTGAATAGATAATGATTTCAAATTCATGAAATTATTGCAAAATAAAATACAAATTTTGAAAAATATTAGATATCTGAGCATATCATTTAGGCACAGATCTTTGATTCCTCAGTAATAAACAAATATAAATATATTATTAAAAGTATAAATATTAATTTTTGATCAATTTAGACATCACAAAAATAATTTCAATCAAACTATATCTTAAAATTCCTATAAAATACAATTATTGCAAGGCCTTTTTTAAGCATCTATCAGAACTTAAATATTTTCTTTTCTCTGCTAATTCTAAAATTCAGGCAAGTTAGGATGACGTCTCAATTTTTTTGGATTTGTTGGCAACACATCAAATATTTCACAGCAGAATTGGTCCAATTCCTCTGATAAGGTAGGTTGTACTGCCTGTATATCATTTATAAGTTTTAAACTCTGTCTGTCGGCTGGATTTTCTTGAGTTGCACTAGCCGGACTAGGTGCTTGTATGCTTGGACTGGGGCTGAAACTGTTGTTGTATCTCATTTGAGTGTTTTCTGTTTTGGTCACCCTGTGGTTTGGCATAGAAATAGGGCTCCATAAATCTGGGCTGACTTGGGTTGACAAGGGCTGGCAGGCTTGGATTGGTGCATCCGAGTTGACTGTTACTTGTTCATAATTCTGGAGTTGTGTGAGCACTGGGCTTAAAAATTGCCCAAAATTATCTGCTACATTTACTTGATTCATCACATTTTCCTTTTGGAATGGAATATGGGACTTCGGACTCTGGACTGAATATGTAAAAATGGTTTCAGAAGGGCTGACCTGGGTTAACAAAGGCTGGTGAGCTTGCATTGGGCTATGTTCCATGGTTGTTGCTGGATTATGGATTTGTAATTTAGATGATGTCATAGGAGTTAAAAACAACCCCAAATCCCCTGTATTATTCCCTTGGTTTATCAAGTTTGGACTCGTCCAATTTTCTTCTTGGAATGGAATAGCGGACTTCGGACTCTGGACTGAAAACTTTAGGATTGTTTCAGGATTCTCCAAAGGCATCATTTGGTTGGTCCTGAGTCCACACACTTTTCTGACTTTATGACCATTCAAAATTGACTTGATATCTTTTCCAAAGCTTTCTTGAAGAACTTCAGTCAGAAACTGTATGTAGTTTTTCGCTGAGAGCAGAAGATCCAACTTAGTAGCGGATGTCATTTTGGGTAAAACTTTTTTGAGTTCAACAAAAGCTTTATTCATTCTTTGTACCCTTACCCTCTCTTTCATGTTGGCTGCGAGACGCTTGCCATCGTCGTTGGATGAAGTTTTTTGAGTAGTTCCAGTCACTGTAGTAGTCATTCTAGTAGTGATGTTGTTTGGACCTTTCCTTGTTGGCTTCTGCTGAAATATTCGAAAAATCATTTCTTTTAAAAGAAGCAAAAATAAACAAAAAGCGTACGGCTTTGTTTACTCACGTAAATTGTAAACTCGATTAATCGTTCGATTTGGTATTCTTACTGAATATCTTTCCTGTCGATTTGATCTTGACATTTTCAGGTTCCTATGTTTCATCATAAAGGATTGGTTGATTTCCTGGACACACTATCCCCCATTTTGACGTCAAATTTTCACCCTTATACTGTCCGTAATTCCCTCTCTGATTTACAGTAAAAGTTCAAAGGATGTTAATGTTTAACTTTTTAAGAAAGATTCATAAATTCGTTGCGTCTGAACAAAACAAAATTACTGAAATCCCCGTTCTAGGTCACTAGCCAGGAGTAAGTCATACCAACGTAACGATGCTCCGACGGTTTGGACGTAATTTACGTCATATGGCGCCATAATGTGACGTCATTGCTGCCAATAAAACTAGGTTTTCTACAAAACTTTTTTTGTTGGTCACTGGTATGTAATTTGTTACGATGGACATTCTTGTGGAGTACATGCCTAATTGATCTCTTTCATAATGGCGGCAGTTCATTAGCATAATGTTTTAAATGGTTATGTTTCACAAAAATTTGGCCTTCTATTCGAGAGAAGATGTTTATCTAAGTAAAATTTGAAAGTTTGAGGGAAAAGTTTAAATCCTTAAGGAATTACAAGCATTTCAACTGAGTTGTGAGAAAACATGAAAACGAGGCCAGAAAGGCCTGATCTCTGAAATCCATACAAAGTTCTCTAATTTTGATCCACAATATCTTTTTGAATTTTGAATCTATGCCATTCAAGTTTTCCAAGGTTACTGATTTTTAAGAGTTCTTTCAGACGGTATAAGTCATTTTATGGGAGAAGATCCATATTTACCAACATCAGAAATCTGCTATTATGAAAGAGGTCTATATTACAGACAAGTGCGTTCAATCCCTTGAACCAAATCACATATCTAATTTATTTCATCACTGTACAGATGCCGGCACGGTCAGGGTACGGAATTAAGTGACGACATTTCGTTTACCAACCACGGCGCACGTTGCGCAAGTCATCCAATCACAGTGCATTACAACGTCACGGTTATGGTAAAACAGTGTTTCACCGTAAATCAAAGTATCTTAGAGACTACTATACACGTCCACCTGACATGACGGTCCTGTTGTGTCCGCCACTCAAACTCTCCCCGACTCCACTTCCGGTAGTCTAGACGTCGCTATTAATTCCTGTGATAAAGTCTAAAGAAAATATCAGAAAATATATAGATTTATATCAGAGAGACATTTATATCAACGCCGTATAATATTACTGGGAAATGAGCACGTAGCGTAAGTTATTGTCAGAATATTGTCAAAGTTATGGCATTTATTCTAATTCATATCTTTGCGTTTGATTTAGGAGTGAATTAACACGAGATAGACTAAGCTATCGTAGACGTACTCGTACGTTATGACGTAGTTATAGTATAAGGCGGAACAAGACTTACTTTAGCCTGATGAGAGGCTATCGACGTACCATATACATTGTGACTGGAAATCAGGTCAGCCTGGACAAATGTTCTTAGTGGTACTGAAATCATGAGTCAGTAGTCAGTACTAACTTGTGTTATCACTTAGAACCCGTTACTATTCCTTGAAGGATTGATTGTTATTACACGTTAAATAAAAATTAAAACCACACGCATGAAGACATGTACAAATACAGTTACAAAATGTGCAACAAATTGTAGTTTTTTTTGAAAAATCTTCGATTATTTTTTTCTTTAATCTCGGCGTTCTCGACATAATCTTTGGGTTTTGAAAATAATTGAAGTAGGAAATAGAGTAATTTTGTTTAAAGTTAGATAATTGACCGTAAAGACTTTTGATTCAACGTACGTCATATTCCATTAAGTAGTCTGTATACCACGCCTCAAACAATGCATAGAAACAATGTACCCAGTTAGCAGATCACTAACGTATTCATGGATCGCTTACGCACGTTACTGCAGAATCGATGGATTTGAATTCGCTTTGAAATCTTGTTATCATATGCTAATCAGGTCAGGGGAGAGTAAATCACCAATGAGTCGAGAGGCAGGTATAGAGAGATTTAAGAGCCGGTATCTCTGTGTTAGTGCGCCAAATATGGGCATTATTGACGGGAACCCAAACTGGTGCTACGCGAAAGCCTTTGAACTGCAGACACTTCTGCGCAGTAGGTTTCGCGCATCGGGTCATTTTGCTGCCTTTGTTTCAAAAATGTGGATCTGTGGAGAACTTCCAGGAGAAGAAATGTAGACAAGTTCTTAATAGCAAGACTTCCTGGCGAAAAACTTCATTGGGTCGTCGCTAAGGTGCTATCTGACAAGTTTTGAAAGTTTTTTTCGTAATGGGTAAGTCGAAAGGGTAAGCTATGATGGAGGAAGTATTGACGACTTTATCCCGTGACGCCACGTCAGGAAAGTTGAAATCCGTGCGGGATGCGTGTAACGCAGCCACAGGTGAGTTGAATATTTGAAAAATCCCCAATTTAATACAAATCTTTAAATTTTACCGGGCTTTTCCTTGCTTTTGTCCAGATGGTTTACTGCTTAGCCGCACAGGTACAAGAACCTTGGAACCATATGAACTGAGGTAAGTAAAGCCTTACTGACTTGATTGAAGACTATTGTTTTGCTTCACTGGAGTATCAATTGATCAGAGAGAATTATCATTCAATGATTTGATTCACTAAACAGAGAAAGATGTCTGCTACCGCTCAAAATTGCCCTAGAATCCAGGTCTTCGAAACTGGCAGCCAATGCTATCAGTGGTCTACAAGTAAGTACGAAACAGGATATTCATTTACTCACGTAAGATCTGAGATTCATTGGACTTGCGCTCAAACGAGTCATAGTACAAAACCTACACGCATTTTATATTATTTTAATAAAAGCTAAAAATACCTAGAACAAGAAATATAAGGGGTGAAATCTTAGAAAATGATAGTATTCTACCACAGCATTAGTTGAAGGGATTGAAAGTTAAATGGCGCGTTAAATGAAATTTGCCTTTCAAAATACTTCAAAAAAACAAATAGTCCATCTTTGACTTGTCATTTCGCTTTCATTCTGAAAATATCTGATTAATCAACAGTTTATTGTGGTTACTAGGGGAGTTTTTACTTCCTTAACAAAAATGGGAACTCGTACACAACTGATTTGAAAATTTGTTATGAAAAACAAAAGCCGAAAAAAGTT
This sequence comes from Stichodactyla mertensii, assembly GCA_011800005.2. Lineage (NCBI taxonomy): Eukaryota > Metazoa > Cnidaria > Anthozoa > Actiniaria > Stichodactylidae > Stichodactyla > Stichodactyla mertensii. The sequence continues at coordinate 5,848 of JAAAQI020022013.1, read as the reverse complement.
TTTAATGAAGCGGATTTTAGTTCTTTTCAAACGTGGCTGGGCTGCTAATTTTGCTCTAACAGCGAAGCATTTGTGTTTAAATCTCATTAGGTTTGCTGAAGCCGTACGTTGGATGACTGATTAATTCATAAAATGTCTCCTACAAGAGGGTGGAATTTATACCTTGGTATAACGGCTGTCTAACCCTTGTGCTTTTAAAATTATCAAAACTCAACTGCGCTCTTTAATTAACTATCATTTTTTCGGAACAAAATATCAGGTTTTTCATGTTCATTTTCAAACTATAAATTCTCTTTTTGTTCCATTCAACCGTCAATGTATTTGTTGTTCTTTTTGTTGTTTACTTTTAGAATTTGTTTAATAATTGTACGAGATTGATAACTTTATAGTTTTTCTTTGTGATGCGATCAAAAATCAAGCTTTTGGAAAACTGTTTTGGGCAAAAATTTGGTAAGGTTAGAGTATAGTTTCGTGTAGTTTTTATCTTTGCAAATATACAAACTGAATGCGATGAATTATTCAACACAAGCACATGTGGGATCCATCTTAAAAGGGAATACAAAAATGATCATAAGAAACGGAGAAAAAAACACACAGCGATAAAAAGTACAATTGGTAAATTATTAGATTCATTTATGTCCTTGAATGAACTTAAATTGGATGGGAATCGCTGGCCCGTTGTTAAAGGAATATTTGCTTAACGACAACAATTTCAATTTTGAATCCAAAACCAATAACATCAGACGCTACCAGAGCTTTAAAGCCGATACAATGCCTTCAAATTAAGATATTTTTAATCTATCAAGCCAAATCTTTCTTTTTACAATTTCCAAAGAAATATTTCGACCCTTTCTTTAGCTTGTGGTTTATCTAAAACTGGGTTTTTCAAAGAACCTGTATTGTTGGACGGGTGTTTGAGTTTTTAGTCTTTTCTTTGAACTTTTCGAGACCTAACCTTTGAGTAAATAAATATGAATTATTTATCACTGAAGAGACAATCTTAGTGACTTAAGTCTTTACTTTTAAGATTGAATATTGATGGTATGTCACGTCTGTCTATGATGTGCTCTTTAGAAATGAAGGAATTTTATACAACGGTACCAAAGTCTAGAGAAGCTTAGAAAAACACGTCAAAAGATATAGAAAAAAGTAATAAAAATAAAAATAACTTTGTAATTTTTCCCAGGTTATATCATTTTCCGCTTTTTTCCCCCCTTGTCTACGTTTATTAAATGATTCGGAGAAAAAGAGAAAAAGCCGGTTTCCAAAAAGATTTCTGTTGAGAACAAAAATTTTCGTGAAAATACAAACCCCAAGCAGAACTTTTAAAAAGTGTGTTTTTATAAACTATTTATAAGTGAGCAATTGCAACTTTGGTGGAAATATCCAATAGAAATATGAAATAAAAATCTTAGTTTCTTTTTGTGAAACTACTCGAAGTTTGCTACACTATAAAGCAATGAAAGTGCCGGTCCCTTTTTGCATTGAACGATTCGTTTGACTACGTAGTTTTCCACTGTTATTATTGAAGTTCGGACGGGTACTCGCTCTACTACCGTCACTTGAATGCAACTACCAGATCTGTGAACAGGTTGATGAACAAACTAACGAACCAGAGGGACGGACTGGTTGACAGTGGTATTTGTAGTGAAATGCTTTTATCGTCAGTTATTATTATTAGTTATTAAATCATTAGTTTCTATTTATGGAAATGTTAAATATAGAATCAAACTTTCTTCTATAGGAGACTTTTATACGAGAATAATTTTGCTCCCGTCTTCCTCGTCGTCTATTCCTATTTTTCCTTTATTTTCTCCTTATTTTTATTTTCTTCTCTTTGGCTAATTCCCTTTCTCTCTTCATTATCTTTTTCCTGATTTTTCTTCCCATTTTTTACCTTTTTGTTATTCTGTATCTTTCTTCTTTTCTTTTCCATTCTTTGCAAAGGATTCATTTTTTTATTAATTTCGAATTTAAAGTTTTGTTGACATTCGTAAGAATTAATATATTGGGATAAAAGCAAGGCTTCTGGTATCCATGGAAACCATTCCGCTGGACGCAAGAATGAACCTATACACGTGATCAGTGCGTGATTAATCTTTCTCTTACCCAGTCCTTCTGACCTCTGTCTATAGAAACTGATTTCGGATGAGCGCTTCCGGTCCAAAGGTGAGGAAGATGTGGATATGCAACTTCCGGTACAGTTTATCAATGCAGTGGTGTCCACTCCTTCTCTGTCAGATGAAGTGCAGGTGGAAGTGATGAAGGTAGGACTGCTTGAATAATGGTTAACAAACAGCGTGACGTGACGTGACGCTACGTGACATAACGGTGACCATGAAGACGCCGATGCCGTCTTCCAGCATTTTGATTGGATGATCAATAATCCCGATCGCTGATTGGCTCATGAGATGTAACCAAACGGAGACTCTGCAACTGAAGAAAGCAATCATTCAGCTTTAGAATTTATTCATTTTTCTTTTCTTTTTCTTTTCTTTTCTTTTCTTTTTTTTTTTTTCCTCTCGTTTTTTCTTACTTCGTAAGAAAGTGTATAATGTCTTTGTTTCTGTTTTAGATGTTACTTATCATCACGTGTTCCGCTTCGTGTGAGGTTCACGGTGAACATCTCATCAAAATTGCAGAGGTAACTATCCTGAGGAAATGCTATTAGATAAATATTAAGGGAAAGTTTAATATGTGTGCAGCACACATACAAATCTCGGTGGTCCTAACATTGTTCCTGAGGAACGCCATATTTTTTATTTGTATGCAAGACAATCATGTATTACTAAAATTTTTGTGGTCCCAATATGATATCGCAGTGACTCCAGTAGCTCCTAACTTACTAATTTCTTGCTTACTATTCGGATATTACTAAAATGTCGGTGGTCCCAGTATGATACTCTGAGTAACTCCAATTCTTTACAATTCTTTTCATTTAGATTTGTATCGAGACCTACATACGTGCGCACCAAAGCGCCACGAAAACAGCCTGTCGTGCAACGTTAACTCAAATGCTGAGCTCAGTTTGCCATAGACTACAAGAAAGTCTGAACAGGACAGCGGTAAGACCTTAGTAAATATAATGGGACTGTCACATGACGGGGTCGAAGTGGACCTCACTCCATTGTGTCACTTTTTATACCAATAATGTGTTGTTATTCCATCTTAGGTCTCGAAAAACGGAAACGCTGACTCCAAGAATGATAAACGTAAGTGCGATAGGCGAGTTGAACTTCTGTGATTGATACAAAAGAAATCTATTCTCTCGTAGCAAATTTACCCAAATCAACTCGATTTGATAACGAGACGCACAGACTGTTATCTAGACCACTATTGATAGATTTTTTCCCTTAGTGTGTTATTGCCTTGTAGTAATGAAATACCTTATACGATTATTATTCTACAGCCACAAATATCTTCGCTACTGACAGCAACAAGTTATTGAGTCTAGACGTTGTTTTGTTGCTCAAACATTTTTGCTTTCGTTTGACGGCGGGCCCAAGGTGAGCAGATGATAATACTGTAATCATGGTAACACTGTGCGAAAAGATAACGATTGGCAAGTTTAAACACAAAACTCTTTTCGTGCCTGTTATGGCTAAAAAGACGAATTTTGGTTTTACTTACTCCTGAATGTAATTTAGCAATCTGCTTATAAGTATGATGCATCTCTGTGTGTTTCCGAGTCTAATTGCGCACATGAATTTGTAAAATACAGCCACAATTTATCGCAACACGCAAGAAGAATCATGAACAAAATGTCGTACTGTTTTCAGTTAGGCATCCGAAAGCCTTTTTGTCATCATGACGTAATTAATGTTTCTCGAGAGATTTAGTTGTGACGTCAACAGGATAAAAGACTTCCGGTTCCAAAGTTGGTTATTATGAATTGATTGGAACTTGATGTTTTGATATTTGGGTTTCAGTTCTCCTGTGCAACAGACGAATCAAGCCGTTCCACTTTACCTTGAAGCCATTCTCGTTATGCTTGGTAGTCTGTCTACGTCACTGCAGAATAATAAGGAATTTATTACTGTTATATGGTAAGTCTTGCGATTACTATCAATCACTTTCTTTGCCATACCCTAAAGCTCTGTGCCCTAAGAGTTTGTTACATTGGCGTAAGTGGACAAGATTAGAGAGCAGGACATGGTCACATCACGGTAATGGGAATATCCCATCCTTTGGACCATGCGCAGTACGCGGGATTATTGCGTCACCATAGGCACGTTCGCTCCGTCACAGTCTTGTGGAAGCTCTGCTCTAACTACCATATAACCCCCTCTCCGCATACGCTTTATTTTAATACCGCTGGTTGGTCAGTAATTATTAACAGTATGAATGACTGTGTGCGCAAAGCGGAAATGCGTTGACTCTGGTAATTTTCCGCGTTTACTGTTTCAGGCAACTGTTGTGTCCCGCTCTGATTCAGCTGTTAGGAAGTCCACTAACAGACCTGAGTAAGAAGACCAAGCCAGGGACAGGGTCCACAGAGGACATTAATCGAGGGGGCCGAGGGAGCGGAAGCTTTCCTAAGGCATCTCCTGTAGTTGGTCCCATACCTAGGACTATATATAACATTGCAAATGAGCTCCTGCGTCTTATAGGTCCTCTGGCAGCTATGAGACCTGTGTTGGAGTCTCTGTTTCATCGTATCATTCTCTACCCTCCTGCGCACCAGAGAACAGAAGCGCTAAAAGCTTTGAAAGAGGTACGCTAATTTTTTTCCCGCAAAGTCCTAAGAAAGATGCCGTATATTTTTATTCTTAAATGAGGTTTTGGTTACAAATTTCAGATTTTGGCAAGTCCTCAACGGCTTCTGGACGCTGCAGGGCCGACTATAATCGACAAGGACAATCCTCCTTCACCGGACTCCCCCACGGAACAAAAGAAGACAGATTTGGATTTGTTAAGACTGTAAGTACGAATGACGGCTACTATGGCCAGTAAGACCGGTACAGGGAGACTTAGCTAGATCTAGGCTATATGTCTGTAAGCTAAATGTTTTTTTTTTACTCGTAAATATATTTCAGATTGATGGATGGTATAGTTGAGTCCGCGCACTGCACCGACAGCACAGTGGCAAGCTGTAGTGTAGCATGCGTAGTAGCGCTCCTTGGCTCACTTGAAGACCTCAGCCAGGGTCGAGGATTGAGTGATGAACACATCGAATTTCTTAGTCAAATCAAAGAGACTGATAACTGGGAAGAGGTGTATCAAACGAAGGAGAAGTACGACAACGCTGCTTCGTCGAGAGAAGTCCCTAAGTTTACAGTAGCAAACGAGACCTTTGAAGAAAAACCTGGTTTTGAAGAAGAAAGAAGAGGTAGAGGGAAACAGCTACGATGGGATGTCGAGAGCACCGAGCACAGGCCAAGTCCTGAAGGGGATATCGGGACTGTCACGGAGAGGTTTCTAAGGAGTGGGAATGTCTGGGAGTCGTACGGAAACGAATATCGAAAAGGAGAACATCATGGTATGTTAAGTTAATATATGTCGTATTTTGTCATCTTTTTCGAAGTTTACCCACCCACTCATCCATCCATCCACCCACCCACCCATCCACCCATCCATCCATCCATCCATCCACCCACCCACCCATCCATCCATCCACCCATCCACCCATCTACCCCTCCACCCATCCATCCACCCATCCACCCATCCACCCACCCATCCACCCATCTACCCATCCACCCATCCATCCATCCATCCATCCACCCACCCATCCACCCATCCACCCATCCACCCATCCATCCATCCATCCATCCATCCATGTAAATCTCCTGCTCCACTAGATGATAAATCTGTTGATTTGTAGCTATCACTCACTTCAGAATCCCTCTCT
>JAAAQI020021902.1:0-15336 GCA_011800005.2 Stichodactyla mertensii | reverse complement strand
CCTTTTTTTGTTTTTTGTGTAAAGACCCCGCGACCGGGCCGCCGCGCGCCGGCAAGGGGGGGGGGGGGGAGGGCTGGTTGTGGGTGGTGGGGGGGGGGGGGGGGGGGGGGGGGGGGGGGGGTAGGAGTCGGAGTAGTCGGATTTTTGGTGTAACACCATAAAAATTATCTGATCCCCCCCCGAGGCACTATGGGACTTAAGTGAACCCCCCTCATTTTCGAACAAATTTACTGATAAATGTATGTGATCCACCCTTACTGTCTGTCATTTTACTGATCCTTCCTCACGCTGGTTGCAATACCTTGCGAACCCCCCAAAATCATCCGACCCCCCCAGGCCATAAATAATGACCGGTTTCTAATGACAAGGTTATATTATGTTTAACCTAAGTACTATCATTTTCGGCGGCTTCACCGACTCCAGTTTACTTTGTCTCTCGCCGACGAGCATCTTCAAAAAGCTTGCTAGCTTATGCAAGAAAAGCAAAAACGGACCCTGAAAAAATTGCGACAGAAGTATCATATCGGCTTGAAACTCTCTTAGACGAAAATAAATAGTTTATATGAGTATTTGAGTTTATTTAAAGGTTTTACTTTATTAAGAATTTTAGCTCATATAATCGGTATTTTTGATGGATGTTTTGATAATAGGATAGAGTGAATTTCCTTCAAACCGTGAAAGAAAAATGACAATATAGTTTATGCTAGTTGATAAAGAACAAAAGAAAACAATAGGTTTAGAGTCTACTACTAACTATTAGTTTGCCTATTCTTTCATGGTCGAAGGAAAATCACTCTATCATAGATGGTGTTAATAAGCTTATCTCGACTTCTGAGAATGATATATATTTATTAGCTGGGATATATTATCACATACTTCCACGGGGTGTCAACTATGTCTTTGCTCTCGAAATAAAGTAGAGTGTGACAGGGACGGATCCAGGGTATTTTTGATGGAAGGGTGCACCATTTCTGTTACGGACTTGAGCCCCCAAATTAGATACTAATAAAATCATGATCTCGGGGAGGGGGAGGGGGGAATGCGTACCCCTTGCACCCTTCCATTGAATCCCCCCCCCCCCCCCAGTGGATTACAAAAAGAAAAAATAATGTTATCAAAGACCGGACAATCATTCAAAGCTTATGAGTGAAAAAGTACAGACAAGGAATGTATTTTAGCGAGGAGAGAATATGTGTGTGGGGGTTGGGGGTTGGAATTTTCAAGATGGCATTAATGTTTTTTTTATAAGAACTTAAGGAGAGAATAGAGGAAGGGCAGTGAATTTTTTCATTTTTCTTTAATTTTCTCCTTCAGCCCCCTCCCCTCCCCCCAGGCATATATTACGAACAGTCTCTAAGAAACTTCACTGTATTTATGTGGGTGTAAAATGTTGGCCAGTCAAGAATCCTACCCTCAATCCCCTTGTGAGTATGGTATCCACAACAAAACTGATTCAAAATTGGACACGCAAAAACTACTTCAACAAAATAGCAAGATCAAGAGCTGTGAGCAAAACGCACGTCATGTTGGTCACATTGCGTAAAGGTGATCTCAAAGACACACGGTCAGTTAGGACCAAATCACGATATGCTTTTATTTGACCAGGCAAAACATTTAAAACTATTACTTTTAAGATAACTGTTCTTTCGGTGACAATGGTTTCCTCTCAGTATCAAATTTTTGCGAGACATTGTCACCTAAAATTCAGCGCTCCCTGAAAAAAGAATGTATGCTTCTTGGGACTCAACGGACTTTGTAAAGTAAAAATCAATTTACGAGTCTGTCAGTTTTGGTTCCTTTTAAAAGATGGAAAGTTTTTAAAATCTTCTAGATCTTGTTACTGGCTAACAGTGTTCTAGAACCGAGCGAAAAATGCACATTATTGAACAGAGAAAAGAAAAGAAACAGAGATAGTAATGTTACTATAACATTTAGCATTTCGCAAACGTCAATCTACTTACCTTTTTACAAGTATCACACTTGATATATAGCGGTGGCCTTCTGGTTGGTCTGGCAACGAAGAGTACAAACGCACGGAAAATTTCGTGAGTTGGGTAAGTATATATCCAAAGAGAAGAGCTATCGTAAAAAAGACGGCTTGTTTTCTAGAAATTAATCTCGTCTTAGGAGAATCTGAGCATCGACTTCACAGCCACAGAAGTTCTTGGGATTCAAACCTATAAGTAAACACAACTTAGAGTAATAAATGCTTTGAATATTCAATAAAGCCATTCCAACCATGACGACTTATTAGGACAAGGATTAAGTGGACTATGGGACGACATTTAACAACTGAACATTTTTTTTCCAACTTGAGTCGAGTCGAAACAGGAAAAACGTGCAATTTGCCACGAAAGAAAAGCAAAAGTCCTTTGTTTCCTTTCGAATGATTTTGTTTCAATTTCAAGTTCTTTTTTTATAGTTTGGTCTATCAAGTTTATTTCCAGGACCAATAGATCAATTTTATACCGCTATTAATCTATATGCTAGACAAAAATGAAAGCACCTTGACAACGATCAAGTCAAAAACAAAGATAGATCATTGCTGTGCGCTCTCAGACTTGAACGGAACAAAACAATCTTTAAATTGATTTGGTGCCGAAAAGCAATGGTCGTTATTAAAAGTTTTTGAAAAACTAGCGGAAACTGAGCACTTCAAAGTACTAATAAATCAACGTTCTACAACAAAAAGGTATAAAGTAAGGCAAAATACGTTAAAAAAAGAGCGATTTTAAGAATGTCGGAGGATCAGGTAACATTTCGATGGCTTTCGATTTCCAGCATTGCTATTGGACGCGCGACTTATAAATGGCTTCCAAGTCCTGGGGTTATGATTGGACAGTTACGTCTTTTCCATTCCTGATTGGTTCACGGCAGAAGCCATTCTAACGTCAATAAAAAGTGCATATTCAGTATTGTCAAAGGTCATATTTATTCCAAGCGACTTTTTGATGCAATGCAGTCTGATTCTCAGTCAATATATATCTACATATCTCAATTAAAATAGTGATGATAGAATAGCATTATTCGTTAAGGTATAAAACAACAAATACTTTATACATGTCTTCGTCAGTCAGTCGTTCCAACTTGCTTTCCGTGAAACGGCGAATAAAAGTGAGTTGGGGACTAAGAAAGACGGAGGCACGCGAGGTACTTTCGCACAAGATGTAACCTGTTTTTAGCAAGGACACCGAGCCTCGCTCTTGTGTCTAATCGAATTAACTCTTAGCATTTCATCGTACATATGAATACTCTTTATACATGTTGATTTGTTTGCTGAAGCTCTCAAAATGTGACAAACAATCACACATCAATCTATTTTCATTATTAAAACAGGTATTCCAAATAAACTGGCCTCTTTAAGATACGATGCGTTACTTTCTATGACACCTAACTATCTTCTTGTATTGCTCAATCATAGTAGAATTTTTTAATACATGGACTTTGGACGTGTAGGTGAAGCAGCTGCTGTAAAGTGTGGTAGACTGCTGGTATTGGTTCCTTTACTTGGTTCACGTAAATCCTTGAAGCTCCTGCTTTTGGCAATCCAATGGCCTTCTATAGAGTCTTCATTTCTGGGAGCACTAAAAGAAGGCCTGCTTGACCTGGGGTCTGGTTTGGCCGGCTTTGAAGGGGTTTCAGGTCCAGGATCTAGGGTTGGATCAGAGCTGGGAGGTGGCGAAGGGTTGTTCTTCCTGGTTATTTGTCCATACACAGCCAAAGCCTTAGAGCAAAAGCAATGTTCAGTAATAATAAAATACATAGACAGCTGGACGGTCACTTTTCTACCACAGAGGAGAGTGGGTCTGAGGTGTTCAACTTTCCTCCGACTGTAAAAAAGTTAACACACTTTGATTTTAACAAAAGAAAACACAAAAACCTCAGTTAAACTGAATCAATCAATCGATTAATCACTCAATCAAACGAATAACTTGGTCAAGTTACCTGTGCTACCATGGAAGAAGCATCACCTACATTAGCTGGTAATATCACAGTATTTGAAGTTTTTGCAAGATTAGAGAAGGCTGATACGTACAGTTCTGCAACATTGAGACCGGCTGCTTTTTCTCCAAGCTGAAAATGATAGACAGATAAAGTACAGCTTGACAGGTACGTGGCCAATAAGGTTCTCGTTAAGAAACAGGAAAGTAGGCCGAGTAACAATCCCAGTTGCCTTTGCACTTTGTCTTTTCAGTCTCCCACATATTTCTGAAAATTCCTTTGAGGGTAGCCTGTGGAATCCTAAATCTCAAAAAAGCTCTCTCTCTCTCTTTCTCAAATAAAGTCAAAGTGCTATAGAAGTTGTCCTCTGGAGTTGCCATGGTAACAGCTATCACATTACATCATACATACCTGGGCAGCTAAAGCCTCAGATACTTTGTTTATACCAGTTGCTCTTGCTTTTGCCTTTGCTATTATTGCTTCTGCCTCACCTTTTGTAAGACAAGGAAAAACAAGGTTAATCACTGACAAGGGTAAGGAGAGGGCCCATCCCCCCATGACAACAAAGAAGTGGATCACTGCTCTTGTGATTGTTCTGGCTTTTTAACTAAATGAGGTTGAAGACCATTCGTGACAGCATGGGTGGCATATGGTGTAATTACGTTGCCTCTCACTGCTGTGAGTCCAGTGGGTCGGGTCACTGGTTTGAACCTTGCAGATGCTATGTGAGTAGATTTTATTAGATGTGTTGTTCTCTCCCTTTTTACCTGGTTCTCCAGTTTTCCTCCCTCCCTAACAATCATTATGTGAGTTGAGTGGTGTGTGCTGTAAATATTGAATGTAGTGGTAGTGTGTGAATGGAGTGAACCTCATGGAAGAGCCCCTCATGGGGAGTGATGGTTGTAAAATATGTGCGGATTAATGCATTTTTCCAATGTAATGATGGAGGAAAATGATCCCAAACAGTGGAGAAAAAAAATCCATTACCGACAGCTTTGTTGATTTGTTCCATTTTTAAAGCCTCTGATGCCAATATCTGACTCTGTTTCTTTCCTTCAGCAACATTGATGGCTGCCTCTCTCTCTCCTTAATAAGAATAAGAGAAAGTACTTATGAAAGATTCACATGAAAATTACATAACTGACAGGTGTTGGGCTACCTGTGAAAATCTCAACACAGGTAATCCATGTTGTATTCTAACCTTCAGATTGTAGAATGGCAGCTCGCTTTTTTCTCTCTGCTTCTACCTAAAGTTTTAAGACAATTTGATTTGAACAAAGTGGTACTTACTTTATCCTGATAAACATGAAACAAAGATTATAAAATAATAGTACCTGCATTTGCATAGCTTCAACCACTGTCTTTGGCAATGAAATATCACCTGAAAAATTATAAAATATTTTATACAGTTAATTAATTGATGCTTGTAACAGTTTTATAAAAGAAAGACCATTTTATGAAATTTTGTCTTACGGATTTCATATCTCAAGCATTTGATACCCCATACTGCTGCAGCAGAGTTTATTGCCTCTGAAAAAATGAGAAATGGAAAAATGAGAAATGAGGGATTTTGGCCTTTGAGAATAACACATAAAATGTTACCAACAAATATTTTATAATTCATATTCAGGTCTAGTAAAGAAATAATGACGCACCCACAATGTTATGATTTAAGGTTTCTCTCTCTTGAAACACATTATCAAGGCTGATTTTACCTTAAAATAAAAACAATAAATAGTCATTGAAATAACCACAGAACAACAAGCAGTACACACAAATGGGGATAACACTTGTTTCAGCTTTTCTTGAGGCAAGTGGTATAAAATGGAGCATTGACTAAGGAGTTCGTTACCCAGTTCAGATCTCATAGTTGTCTGAGCTAATTGTGTGACAGCAAACTCTGGATCTTCAACACCATATGAAGCCTATCAAAGATTATGACAAAACTGATTAGACTCATTATTGTAATAAATATAGAACTGTTTCAGAAAAAAGACAAGTAAAAGATAATCATGTACGGTCAAGTGATAGGAGCAATGACGGCATGTTTGGTTAATGTGCACTGCCTTCTGTGCAAGAGGACGAATCAATTCCTAGTGAGCTCACATCCTTGTTTTGACTTTCTTTTCCATGTAGCTTTAATTTTTAATATCTTTAAAATGAAGCACTAATGGAGAGTGAGAGTAAAGGATGCACCCTTCAAACACTTTATACATGAACCCATGGCTTGGGAGATTTGGCTACCACTCCCAGCACTCTTGAAGTAAACAAACTTACCTTTAACTTTACCAATAACACATAGAAGGAATACACCTTTATGAAAAAAATGGGAAGTATTTTTGACTGTATTATGCTACCTTGTAGGGGTCAACAACTCTTAAATAAAGGACACCATCAAGATGTAGAGTGACATTATCTGAAAAACAAATTGTATCATAGTTTAGTGCTGATTACTAATACTTCAAGTAACAATTTGGCTTTCTTACCCAGAGTGATGGCTGACTGGGAAGGGATCTCGATTGCTGCTTCTTTTAAGCTTTGAACATATTTGATTTCATCAATGACAGGAATAAGAATAGCTAGCCCCTGAAATAAGACATGGTGAAATAACTTTTGAAAAAATTAAAATAATAGATAGTAGATAAAATAATAGATCATTACGCAATATGCATATCTAGGATGCAAACAGGAATGAAGCAACACAGGTAACCCATCTGGCACCTTAGAGAGGCCTCAATTTTATCAAACCCTGAAACAACCTCTTGGTTGATCTGAGTCAGGGCATGACTAACTCACAGATCGAATAGGAATTAGCATGTTGAGTTTTGTGGAGAGAGGAAAACCAGAGAACCTGGAGAAAAACCCTCAAAACAAGGAGAGAGCCAATGAGAAACTCTACCAACATGAAATACTAATTTCAGGAATCAAACCTGAGACCTCAGAGGTGAGACGGAAGGTGTGTTTCTGCAGCATCACCCTTGATTCCCTTTTATAGAGAAGGTTTTGAATGAAATGTCATTTACTTAGTCAATGACTGTCTAGGATATCACTGCTCTTCCACTGAAAGGCTTTTGACACGTCCCCACCTTGGACATGGGTTTTTTGCACAGTCATACGAAAACGAACTAAGAAATATAATGAAAGTTTATATGAGAGTATGTTGGAGTCAATACTTACAGGGTTTAATGTTCTGTGAAATTTCCCAAATCTCTCTATTATCCAGGCTTCTTGTTGAGGAACAAACTTGATGACCTAAGGAAGAATACAACCCAGTGCAAAATAATTTGACATTCCTTGATCATCTTGCATAAGACTTACGAACTCATACAAAACTGATTTAAATGTTTACAGTGCAACTTACAGTATTGTGGGGCAGCGCTTTCTTTCTTCTGTAGTTACCATAACCATAGCTCGCCATGCACCTAGAAAAAATCACTTGTGATTGCAATCTCCCAACCTATAACAAGGTTAAGACTTACTTAATGGTTTTAAATGAAAGGAACAAGTTGCTCAAATCAATTTCATATAATTTTTTGGCCAAACTACGACCCACCTGCGCCAGTGATGACCGTCTTAACAATGTCAAAGAGATCATCTTCAATCAATCAGTAATATTTAATATTAATAATATATTTCTCCAATCGTTCTTTAGCACATGTAGATTTCCTTCGAATTTCCTGTCTGAGCCTGCGAATTCTTGTACAGCTGTTGCAGGATGAATGTGTGCGCGTACGCTTAGCTTCATGATCTATACCGCATGCCGGTAAGGAACGCAGGCTTTTATTTTTCTTTGCACGTGTTTTTGAAAAACCAAACCAAAGTATGAAAAATACTCAAAAATATTTCGTTTATTAACTTGGTAACAGTGTAGTAATAGGTTCGAAGGATTGTTTATGGCTTCAGAGAGCGTTTTATCTTTCTACTGGGAGCTTGCGTCGTCAAATGAAGCGTCAAGAATCAAAGCTGGTTGTGAACTTGTGAAGACATTGATCAAAGCTCAGGATAAGCACGTTCAAGAGGTAAGGCGTAGAAATTATTTCTTTTCTCCGTTTTTTCTACGTAATTAATGTGGTGTAGACTTAGAGTGTTTGTGAAGCAGAGGGACAGAGGGTGAGGCTATGGTATGGGTGCAGTGTAATCCCTTGTGTATTAGGGGGGGTAGGTAGGGTAACTTTTTGGTAGTTAAGGGGCTTTCATTTATTGTGGAGTGGGGGAAATGAAGGTCAGCTATGCGTGGAAGTGTGGAGAAGTAACAGGCCCAATATATCCCTGCACAGATCAAACACTAATAAGGGGCTTAAATGACTGCCATTGTAAATAATATGTGCAGGACATTAAACCATAGGTTTTACCTCTGTGTATGAGCCTGTAAATCACATCACAATAATCAAGACAATACCCCCAAACAATCTAAGCCTAAACTTCACAATAGAATGGACAATGGTGGTGAGGTGACACTGAGGTCAACCTCAATCATAGACTGTCACTAGTCTGCCACAACAGTGCATTCTGGGACTGTTATCTCAGTTAAATAACACCGAACAAAAGAACCACAAACCATGATGTCTTTTGTTCAATGTTATTTAACTGAGATAACAGTCCAACAATGCATGGCTACAGCAGATGATTGATATAGTCTATAGGCCATGTCTCCCATGAACCTGGTGCACTTTTTACCCAATAACCACATGTATTTTAAAACTCACAGGGTAAAGGTGAGGATACCCTTTGTGCAGACTTGGATTATAGCATCAAACGTCTGACCAAAGGACTTGCATCATCAAGGAAAGGGGCCAGACAAGGTTTTGCTACTGTTTTAGCTGAAGTTCTCCACCAGTTTACATGTATCAGCACTGAAGATATTATAAAATTATTAGAAGAGAATTTGCAAGTGACTGGCAATGTCAAAAGCCAGGTATGAATTAAGGGCTATGCAACTTATAATTTTCTAAAGGTTTATGAAGTATAGAGAAGAATTTAGACTGCTCTAAATCATTTATTATCCTAGAATATTAAGTGTAAAGGTAACATTGGCAGTTCCTTCAGCTACATGTATGAGGCTGTTATCAATGGAAGCTGACGGTGCACACTTTACCCTCTCTCTGTCAGTGGTCTTTTATAAGGGTATTTAAAGCTAAAGCTACATGGATTAGGAGAGAAAGCAGATAAGAGAAATGAGTATTCTAGTACTCTCTCTATAGAAAACCCTGGAGAGTCTTATCTCAATACTGCTCTATTCTGTATGAGAGGTATGGATATTTTCTAGTCATTGGATTTTTTGACCTACAAATATTTTATTTCATTGTTTCAGGAAGAAAGGGATGCATACATTGGTCATATTTTTGGTTTAATGTCTGTTGTCCAGTCACACAACCTGAACAGTAAAACCAAGGTATAATGACGTGATTCTGGTCCTTTCATTTGGTTTCTCAGTTTACTTTTTATTTATAATTCCACTTGAAGAATAACTGCATTGTTGACTTTTTAATAAATATTTTTTATTTTAAAGGCAGATGAATGTGTCTGGTTGGAACAAGTTGTTTTGACATTAAAACAACTGAGTGAAAAGAAAATATACCTGAGAGAGATTTGTATGAAGTCAATTGTGGATATTAGCTGCATGGTGAGTTGACAAACTGACATGTACACTGTACATGTAATTCAATTTTAAAAATGCTGATGAACTTTTATTTTGAGCCACCATGTTTAATCCTTTGAGAATCATAACTTTTGTCAGGGCGGATCCAGGAATCAGAGAAAGGGGAGTAGAAAAGAGGCCAGAAAATGTCTGTATTGGTGAATAACCTCTATGACTAACCAGAGGAGGTCTGGCAGATCCCAAAATAAAAGGTGGCAGTATGCCCCCTGCCTACCCCTGGACCCACCCTTGTTTGTTTATGTCCTGGTGAACTGTGTCAGGCAATAAATGTCTATTTCAAATTACTTGTCATTCCGTAATTATACTTGTCATTGATTCTTTGTTGTCTATTTCAGATTTCATATGAAGTCTTTGAACAGTATGTTCTTCCAATAATCAAAGACTTTGTCTTTGGTGGATGGTCTACTGCTACTCCAGACTCTCTTTTAGTTGCTTTATCTGTACAAAAAAGGTTTGGGGTGAGTGTAATATTGTTATGTTACTCTTGTATTGGATTTTGGGTTGCCTGTGGTATAATTTCCACAGGCAACCCACTTCAGTTTGGAATTCCAGTGTATAAAATGTATGTGGCAATTATTTTGCAGAAAAATCTTGACAAGAAGACTTTCAAGAAAGCTTGGAATAGTATTCGCATATTGGATGAACAGAATTATTCAAAACTGTCAAGCATCCTGCAGGTAAAGTAGAAGAGCCAAAAATGGGAAGTTCCCAAAAATACCCATACATTACTTATAAATGAAACTCGGCAGTCATTCCTTTGTTGTTTTTTTGTTGTCCCATTAGGAATCTACATATGTTCATCCCAATGTTCATTCTGTGTGGGATGAGATATTTATTCAAATATTTGAAGAACGTTCTAAGTGTTTTGAAGGTTTTTGGAAAGTTGCTGTAGATGGTAAGTTCAATTTCCACAGTCAGTTTTTGTTTCTATTGATCATCAATTTTTTTCAGTCATTGAATCTTCCATTCTGTCATTCATTTCACTTTCCTTCCATCTATTCATTCAGTCTGTAAACATCCAGCCATTCATTCATTCATATGTGCATTCCTATCCAATCATTTTTTATTCAATGCAGCATTTGTATTCCAATAAATTTAATTTAAATTTTATGCATTCATTTTATGGACTCTGCATTTAATGTTTTTCTTTTTTAAAAAAGATGGTTTATTCAAGTCTACACATGACAGAAAATATCTTGGTTTTTCATTGATAATAAAAGTATTACCCAAACTACAGACTAACCAGGTAAGTTACATTACAGTATGCCATAAAATACCTTTATCTCGTGGGAGGGAGGGTGGAGCAGGAATTTCCAAGGGAGGGGAGGGTTTTAGGATACCAGATAGTACCAGATAGTACCAGATAGTACCAGGTGTAGGATGGATATATTTAGCGTGCAACCCTTGACAGCTTCATGTTATCTCTGGAAGGACTAATAGTTTATTATGTGTCCATTAGTTTAAATGCATATTAGGATGATGTGTTATTTCTTATATAGATTTAAATGTAATATTTTTTCTTTTTTGTTTAGGTTGCTATGGTATTGAGTAAGAATGTCATGAGATCTTTCATCAATAATTTATCATCGAATCAAAGTTATCTTCACAATGCTGCTAAACATTTGGTAATTATCTTTGTTCCTTGACCTTAAGCTTTCAAACAATCACAAAATCTACTAAGCTCCAACTACTTTATGTGGTAGTCCTTGTTCCTACTGTAGGCCAGTTTAGAATATGATACATAGATGTCTTGCAGTGAACACAGTATTCCAATATTTTTACATAAGAAAAGCCTACATTCTTGGGAAAGTAAATTTCCGGGTGCTTGCGGTACATTGTTTATCACTTGATAACTTCAACCTTTTTCTGTATCATGGTATATACCATAGTCGTCTTCTATGCCTAATGCTCTGGTGGAAAACAAAGATCCAGATGTCGCAGCGGCAGTTGTGAAACAGCTTATTGGAAGGTACATCATTATAAACAACTGAGAAATTTTTCAAATCAAAGTGATCTGTTCTATAATGACACCAAATGTATTAGTCATTATTATTATTATTTTTAATTTGATCGGAAGTGTTTGAATTTTAAAATGTTGTGAAATGTTGTTCAGAAAATGCATGGCATTTCCATGGGGACTTCCTTAAATCTTATGAAATAGTGGTGTTGATGAAGTTCATCTCTTAAGATCACTCTTTCCTGGATAGAAAAATGCTGTACAGTCATGTGTATGTGTATATTCCTCCAAGTAATGAAGCTGTTTGTGATATTTTAGACAGGGAAGCTTGCAGTTTGACAACCTGACAAAAACAAAGACTGTAGAAACACTCCTAGCAAAGGTAAGGCAATAGTATCATTATGCTAACTATGGTATATTACTTGCAGCTTAATTACAATATCATAATATCTGGTGATTTACACTTTTTTCCATTTATAGCTACAAGATTCTGGAGTAGAAGACCTTGTTTCTTGGTTTATAGAATGTTTCAAAAGTGGAAGCACGGGGAACCCAGAGGATGAAAAGTATAGATAATTAAAATATACATAACTACCATATTTCAATATTTTCCATTAACATGTATTAAGCACCCTGCTTGTTGTCATTGATATAAAAGAAATTGATGGTTCTGGCTCAAACATTAGCCAACCAACCACTGTAGCACTGGTTTTCCCAGTGGAATACATCTTGTCCCACAAACACCATCATAAACTGCCTGTTTTCACAAAGGTTCCTTGCATTACTTGAATTTGATTCTCATATTTCTGTAGACTGTTAAAAATCCCAACAAAGTGTACAAATCTGTTTGCGATCAGAATCTCAGGTGTGCAGTTTTCTAGCAGACTTCGTTGGGCTTGTGGGACTTAGCAACAGTAACTATGGAGTATCGGAACCATGAATTTATAGATTCTCTGAAAGCACCTACCTAATAATGATATACTGTAACAGAATAATGTGATACTTTTTTGCAGACCATCTTTGAGAGAGGTAGATGTGACAAGGATGGCAATGCTTAATCAGGTATGTAATATAATGAGAAAATGCATTATTATTGTACATTATTATACATGTAGTTGCATGGTTATATGTGTTTAATCTGTGTTTTAATTGTCTAATTCATAAACTTCAAGATAACAGGTTTCTGTTACATGATTCTCACTCTTAGATTCACACACTGAGCAAGAAGAAAAGCCTTGACCATTCTGGTACCTGGAGGAGGAAAGTGTTATTCTTTCTTATTGAGAAAACTTACTTTGAGTGTGTCGTTGATGCAGCAGATGACAAAAAAATGGTATGAAATTGTTGTCATGGTGATCACCATTGATAAACAAAGAAACAAACAAAGAGCTTACAAATGTGCCATGAAGGTTAAAATATTTTTTAAAACCTTGTCAGATTCCTCTGTCAAAGCAAGTTAGAGATGTGTGTGAACAGCGGTTATTTAGTATCATAAAAGACTTAGGAACACCTCAAGGAAGACAAGACAAAGGTGAGTATAGATTTTTTGTAGTCTTGTGACCAACTCATCACATATTATACCATTTAAGATATGTTTTTTTAATTTAATCTAAAGCGAAAACCACCAATAAGGTTGAGAAGCAGCATTTGATGTTCACCATAATAAAATATATCAAGGTAGGTATATATATTGTAAGTCATTCCATATGAGGATCAAGGGTTTATGTGGGCAAGAAAAGTGAAAAAGAGTTTCTTTGTTGCTGATGTTTCTTATAGAAAGTCCTTAATTTTTTATCCAGGAATTGTTAGCGTCTGAAGACTATAATGTTTCAGCACCATCTTGGTCAGAAAACTTGAAAGTAAGGCTTTGTAAAATTAAATAATTAATCACGTGCTTTTTTGTGACTTTGCATATATTTTGATAGTTGATAATTTTGTTAATTATTAATTTACAGGCAAGGAAGACATTTGATCAAACTGTAAAAGTCATAACAAGAATACATAAGAAGGTGAAATATTTTCCCTGGAGTACATAATGACCAATTTTTTGAGTGATTCTGCATCAACATTGTCTAATATAATGCTTTTATAATTAGTATAAAGATGGTACAATAACACCTGAAGATGAAGCATTCAAATTGGTTATGTCCCACATGACATTACAGCTTTTTACTGACCCAAAACAGGCAATAGAAATACTGGAAGTAAGTATTGCAGCCACACTCATCTGCAATAACAGTTCCCTGAAATAAAATACTGTACACCTTTTTAGTAACTATTACTGTTGAGGCATTATGTGTTTGAGTATGATTGCTTTTGCTCGTGGGCTGGTTAGTTGATGAATTTTTACTAATGTATTTTATTTGTAAATTTTCTTGATAACACAAGTAGAGTTACAAGTTTTAAAAACATGATTATACTTTTTATTGACATGTTTTGGCTTAACTTATATCACTTGTCAATCATCTTATGTTATTAGTCTAATTAGCATTTAGTCATATAAATACAGCTTGTTGACAGCTTGTAATAATATCTACCTCATTCTGAAGATGGCTAAAGTTAAGCTGAAACATGTCAATAAAAAGTATAATCATATTTTATTTGTTTCTTTTTCTTTTCAGGAGCTGAAGTCTTGCTACAAGAACAGACAAGACAAGGAAAAGGGTCAAGTCTCTACTGGTAAGATCATCCATCTTGTCTTTGACAACACACTAGGCAGTTTTATCTAAAAAAAAAAAAAAAAAAGGGAATATCAAAATCTGTTTTATTTCAGATGAGCCTCATTGGGTGGAAGTGCTTATTGAGATTCTACTCAGCCTTTTGACACGTCCATCAAATCTACTGCGACATGTTGTAGATGAAGTGTTCACTGCTGTTGCACCTCACTTGACACAAGATGCTTTGGCTATCGTAATACAGGTGAATTAATATTGAGCTGGGTGCAATCTATCAATTAAGAAAATAATAATTGATTAATAATAATTTAATTATGTTTTTATTGAATTCAGGCAGTTGATCCAAAGAGTCTTAGTGAAGAAGATGAAAACCTTGAAGTGGTAGAGGGTTCAGGTAAAGGCTTATTTAACTACCTTTGGATGAATGTGAAACACAAAGCATCATTTCTGTGCAGAACTGAATGATCTGTCTCTTTAAATATGACCACAAAACACACCAAATTGACTCATTGAGTTGAATCGCTGAAATGTGTCCAACATATTCAAAATGCAGCTCAGCAGGTCTGTACTCTATAGTCATTGTGGAACTGATGTTCATGACTTTATTCTTTGGATTCAAAGTAGTGCCACTGTTTCCTAGTCTGTTATAATAAAGGAGCAAACTTATTCTTTTATTCAAAGATGATGAAGACAGGGACTCTGAAGATACAGAGGAAAAAGATGAAAACAAAGAGGAAGATAATGCTGATGATGATGATGATGAAGATGATGATGATAACAGTGAAGAAGAGAATGATGATGATGATAATAATGAGGTTGATGAAGCTTTCAGAGCAGAGGTCCAAGCTGCTCTTGGTGCTGCTGCAGTGCCAGATGATGATGAGGTAGAATGGGATTTCTGATGTTAATATTAAATAAATATTAGTGTTATGGGGATAGGGATGGTGATAATGAAGATGGCAATGATGAAGGTGATGGGGATGGCCTTGGTGATACTGATGGTGATGATGAAAATGGTGGTGATACTGATGGTGATGATGAAAATGGTGGTGATGGTGATGGTGATGATGAAAATGGTGGTGATACTGATGGTGATGATGAAA